>FYEU01000306.1:490445-560546 GCA_900188575.1 Geosmithia putterillii | reverse complement strand
CCCCATCCCCCCCTTTCCCCATCTTTTATCTCCATCTTGACATGAGGCCGTCAAGGCTATCCATGTATCAAGAGAGAAGGAGGCTGCTACTACCATACCCATCATCACCACCCAGGCTGTGAGAGAGAGTGAGAGCGCGACAGAGAGGGGAGGAGGCTCTGTTCAATCCTTCGAGGATAGCAAGCCTGGTTGCGTCAGCACGTCGCATCGCAGCTGCTTCCTCTTTTTTTTTTTTTTTAAACCCTTTTCTTAATCCGTCTTCCTTCCCTCCCTCTCTCCCCACCATCCTCCAATGGCCATGGCAGGGCTGGATGCACCTCCGCCCGATCAAGAAGACAACAGCAACTCGGGCGTAAGTTGCGACGAAGGCGACGGCGACGTTGCCTCAAGCCCAGACGATGCGGCCCACAGCAACCCCGTCTCGGCCAGCGACAACCCGAAGAAGCGCAAGAGGGACAAGTATCAGAAAACATCGTAAGAATTCGCATTGCCATTTTTCATCACTTTTTTCTTGTTGATACCTTTTTTTTTCATCATTCACTTGTCCCCCTTAAAACAAGCTCCAATTTTCCCACGTAAAAGAAGCCATGTCCCGTCCCTGACATATAATCTAGATGCGAGCTGTGCAAGGCGCGCAAGGTCAAGTGTGACCGCGCCGAACCTGCTTGCTCCTGGTGCGCCCGCCACAACCGGACATGCATCTACCTTGAGCGTCAGAGGCCGGGAAGCCGCATCGGCTTCGGCCTCGAGCTCGAGGCAAAGGTCAACCGTTTAGACGCCCTCCTTCAGTCCCTCGGTCGCCGTCTGGAGGATCACATCGATGCCCACCCACCGGGGCCGGGATCCGGCTCGTCACCAGCAGTTGCCAGCCAGACGGCTGCCTCGCAGATCGATGGTGTCGCCCCAGCCCCTCGCCTTCCGCCGCCGCCTCCCATGATAGGTGCGCACTCCGCCGGCACGCCCAACTCACAAGGAACCACGAACCCCTACTCCGGCACCGCCTACTGGGCCGCTGGCACCGACGCCGCCGACACGCCGCAGTATGGGACCGGCATGCCGCACCCGGCGTCGGCCACACTGTCCAAGGCATCGCCCTTTGTCCACCCGGCGCACCCCATGTCGTCGCCCGGCGTCGGTAGCACCGTGGGGAGCGCCCTGGGTACCACGGTTGGCCCGCTGCCGCCGCCGGTACCGTCGTCGCAGGCACCGCTCACGGGCCTGCCGCCACAGGACGTCGTCTATACCCTCGTGGACCTGTACTTTAAGCACTGCAACACGTGGTGTCCGATCCTCGACCGCAAGACGACGTTTGGCGTCTTCTTCGGCGCTACCTCGATGACGGAGGCGGAACGGGTGTTACTCCATGCCATTGTGGCGACGACGCTGCGCTTCCTGCGGGACCCGCGCCTGTCACCCGACGCCAAGGAGCACTACCATACCGTGTCGCGGCGGACGGTGCAGCTGTACGCCATGGAGAACGTGAGCATCGCTGCACTGAAGGCCCTCGTCATCCTGTGTCTTGACGAGCTGGGCAACTCCAACGGCCCGCGTAGCTGGAATCTCATCTCGATGCTCGCCCAGAACGCGCAGCAGCTGGGCCTGTGTTCTGAGGGCGGAGTGTATCTGATAACGGACCACGAGGACCCGCTGCGCATCGGATCCGTGCCGCGCATCAGTGCCGGCCGCCCGGAGTCGTGGATCGAAGACGAGGGCCGCCGTCGGCTGTGCTGGATGGTGTACCTGCTGGACCGGTACGCGACCGTGTCGACAGCTAGCTTTGACTTCTGTCTGGAGGAGCGGCTGATGCGGCGGCTGCTGCCGTGCTCATACGACCTATTTTCCAAGAACGTGCCTGTCGAGACACAGGTGCTCAGCCCCATGAGCGACAGTACGACAGGGCCATCGTACATCATCAACCGCCCTGAGAACATGGGTAGCTTCTCGTACCATTGCGAGATCCTGCGGCTCATCAGCCGCATCCACAACCTGCTCTGGACGCCCCTGGACGTGACGTCGGCTCCGGACATGGCCGCCTGGCGCAACACGTACCGCACCCTCGACACATCGCTCGCCGCCTGGCTGCAGAGCCTGCCGAGTGAGTATAGCAAGATATCGTCGCTGTGCCACTCGGACCCGGCTTCGCGCGTCGCCAACTGGTTCATGCTCCATAGCGCCTACGTTGTCGCCGTCGTCCGCCTCCACTCGGCGGCCGCGTACCCCACCGTCCGCTCACACGTCTTCGTGCCCTCCCACTACGCCATGGAGCGCTGCCTCTCGGCCGTCCAGAGTCTCGGCGACATTGCTCGCGATGTCTACGAGGCCGACGGGCTTGACCTGCTGGGCCCGCCCTTTGCTTTCTCCCTCTGGGTCGCCGCCAGGCTGCTCATCGTCCATGCCGCCACTGTCGGCGGACCCGTCAAGCCCCAGATCGAATTTCTCATCCAGACGCTCAATCATGTCGGGCAGTACTGGGAGCTGGCGGCCAACTATGCCAAGATCCTGACAAGGGTGGTGCAACGAGGGAATCAGCACAGCATGTCTTATGCCGCCATGAGGAAGTAGGTCTCCCACACCCTTTCCCTTTATACATGTAGATGTACATCTGCTAACCTCTCACCACGTAGACGTGCCCAAGAAATGGTGGCCAAGTCGTCGCAGACCCGTCGCTCGGGAGTAGACCACACCTCAACAATGGTAGCCTCACTCAACGACGTCGATGACATTGACGTCTTTGACTTTTTCAACCTGCCCCGCGCCGCGACAGGCGAGGTCTACGACGCGGAACAGGCCAGGAGTCTCCTCGTACCAGCGGGGACGACCACAACGGGGTCCAACGGGTCCTCTAATGGCAGCTTCAACGCCGGCCTGCCCGATCCAGAGGTGGATTGGCTACGTTTCGGGACACCGTACAGCTGAGCTCAGCAGCGGGTGTAATATCCAGTATTACACCACACACGCATACGTTCTCCAACCTCGACTCGCCATCCTCCTCCCCCTGTACACGATATTATTACACTTGCTTCATCACTTCATCACTTCACCACGCTCTCTATTACGCCCTACGCCCTCCTATCTTGTTCTACTGAACTGGTCTGAACCTCTTATAGCGTCTGCACATCTTGTCTTATATAATACCCACCCTGTACATACCACATCATGTCTTCTCTGTCTATTGTCTACTGTCTACTGTCTAGTCATATATACTTTTACGGCTGGGTTTGCACTCTACGGCTGGTTTGAAAAAAGTACGCATGCATACTTTACGGCTGGTTTGCTTGTTGCAGCTGGCTTTGGAAAGCACACGCGCCTAATCTACGTTTTCATCTTGAATATCATTTGGATGTTCGGGGCAGCACATCTTGGTGGACTGCATCTTGCTTAACTAACTATTTATATGTTGTTCACGAGCATCTTTGTTCACAACCATGCTACATCTTATTCGGATGTACTATCTTATTTGGGACTGTTGTTCCACTTGCGGTTCACACATCAGCGCAGGGCCATTTAACATGTACGGGGTAGTCTGGTTCATCTTGTTGCATCTGGGATTCACATGGCATTGTTCCAGGACAAGGTAAACGTAAACATGTATAGCGTACGGCATGGCGTGTAAGAGGACAACATACGGCATCGGAGCACCATATAGCAAACATGATATAAAGCAAAGTATACTTGGTATTGCATAGCTTAGGCAGTTGATGTAAACCATTCTGTTGAACTTGCACTGGAGTAGGTCGTTTGTTGCGTGCCCTACACCTGCATTTGACATGGTCTGCTATTTGCGGGACGCATTTTCTATTTGCTATTTGCTCTTCGTGTACGGAGTATGTGCTATTGACTCTTTGCTATTTGCTGTTTGCTAGTTGTATTTGTTATAGGCTAATTGCTTCACTTGTTTATTTGCTGACCCCGGAAGGCAATGGAGGAAAAAGGACAGGAGTGACTGTCGTTGTGATGATGGCTGTGGAGGACAAAAAGGGTCGTGATTTCCCACCTCGACAGACAGATTCTATCATCTTGCACCCTACCTGCCAGGAGAATTCTACAGATTACAAGACCAAAAAAGATTCACCCATCTGTCCAGAGACATGTCCGATCTGCTTCCTCTGAGGAAGGCAAGCCCAGACACGCCACCATGGATGACCATCAACAACAGAGGCTCCGATGGACCAACGGCAACCTTTTCGACATCAGCGAAGCCCTTGACGACGGCGAACCAAGCTGTGACCTCGACGGCCTCAAAATCAAAGTCGACAGCACAGAGAAGCTCAAGACCAGGGCCGACTGGCCTTACTGGGAGAATATGCTATGGACGCACATTCGCGTCGCAGCCCTCGAGCAAGGCCTCTCGGAGCGGGAGATCCGCCTCTCACGCCTTGGCTCTCTCCGACTCCTCGCTCTACTTCAAGCCGTCTCCGGGGGAGAGGCACGAGACGTGTTCCACCATCAAGACAGTGGGGTCGATGCCCTGAGAGCCCTCATCCGCTTCTATCAGCTGAGGGCCGTTGAGCCGAGGGCCACTGAGCCGAGGAAAGCTGTGCGCAAGAACATCGCACACAGGCTCGCCGAGATCGAGCTCATGCTGCTCGATGCCGAAAGGAAGGCCCTCGAACACACAAAGGAACTCATGGACATTCGCGACACCTTCGCCTCGTTGGGTGATCAGCTCGCTGATGGCCGGGAGGGCCGTCTTTCCACCACATAGGTAGGCCATTGGCCGCTGTCGGACCCATGCCCTTCACAATGATGAGGGCATCAACAACTTGGCAGCAGCATCAAGCACAACAGACGTCAAGAAGCACATGGTGATCAACAAGATAGGACAAAGACTCAGTTCAACTGGTTACCACCCCCATCATCAAAACACCCATCTGCAGCGTGCACTGTTGCAAGGTCAAAAAATTCATTTCTTTTGGTGTGGCTCAACAACATAAGATGATACCGAGAAGCAAATGTAAAAATCAACACTTCATGAGAATGAATACCAAAGGAAAAAAAAGAAGAGAAAAGAAAAGAAAAGGAATCAATAAATAACAAAGTTCCCAAGGCCACGAGACCCAACGCCCCTCCCACCCTCCCATTTGAAAAGTTCCAAGTTTGTGCGCGTACCCGGGGTATCCTGGTATCCCAATGCTGTGGGTGCATTCCCTATGCAATGCAATGTGTCTGTCTGTCTGTCCTCCTCTTCACTCCTCGTCCCCTTGCATCATCATTTGTTGTTGTTGTATGTGCTCAAAGGCAAAGGCCATGTAGGGCAATGTAGGACGTGTATACATGTCATGTTACAACGTATGCTATCGTGGTATAGTGCTGGTGTAGTGATCGGGCTAAGGCTCCTCCGGTTCCGCCATGGCCTGGGCCTCGTCCTCGTTGATGAGGATGCGTCGGCCGAGCTCTTCCGGGGGTTTGCCGTCGCGGACGGCGCCAAAGTCAAGGATCTACAAAGAGTTAGTATGGACGGATCATGATTGTGTGTTGTACCGCAGAGCGGGGGGGGGGGGCGTTAAAGGGAGGGTTGGAGCTCACCTCAACATATGTCACCAAGTCTCTCTGCACCGCGGCGACACACCTCCTCCCGTCAAACTTGACCTGCCACACGCCTGTCAGGTCCGTGAGCAGGTCCTGCACGCACTCTCCCGTCTTCACGTCCCACATCTTGACCGTCTTCTCGCTCCCGCTGATCACCTTTTGCCCGTCGTGCTGGAAGCACGTAATCGCCCCCGTGTGCGCCATGAGGGTGTTCTTACACCGGCCCGTGTCCGGGTCCCAGATGCGCAGCGTTGAGTCTGCTGCCGCCGACACCAGCCGCCCGTCGTGCAGGTCCAGCAGACCGACTAGCAGGCTGTGGCCCTCCAGTGTGTGCAAGCACGCTCCCGTCGTCAGGTCCCAGATCTTGACCAGCGAGTCCATCGACCCGCTGATGCACCGGTTCCGCTCGTGGTCCAGCACCACCGAGTACACCTTCTGAGTGTGCCCGTGTAGCACGTGAAGGCACTCGCCCGTGCTGATCCGCCACACCCGCACCATGCTGTCGTACGACCCGCTCACCAACGTGTCGCCGTGCGCCGAGATTGCACGCACAGAGTGCGTGTGGCCCGACAGCGCCCGAATAAAGTACGGGCACTCCGACTCCTGCGTCGGCAGCGAGTTCTGGATGTACCGCTTCGACCCCACCTCAGGCAGGCGCCAGACCCGCAGCTGGCTGTCGCGTGACCCTGTGATGATGAGCGGCTTCTCCGGCTGCATGATGGCCTGCCCGTCCGCCGTCGTCCCCGTCTGCGTCGGCGATAGGATCTGCAGGCACCGCACCGTACTCGTGTGCCCGTAGAACACTTGCTGGCAGATGCCCCGCTCGATGTCCCACACCCGCACCGACCGGTCTGTCGACCCGGACACGAGTATGTTGCCCTCGTACTGCAGGGCCCACACACCGCCCTCGTGGCCGATGAGCTTGTTGCGCAGCTTGCCAGTCTTCGTATCGTACACGTGAATAAAGGTGTCGTCGCTGCCCGTGATGATCTTGTCCTCATCAAACTGCAGGCAGGTGATGACGTGCCGCGGGTGCGCCTCAAACGCCACATGCGACGGCTTCACCTTGCCGCTCGTCCAGGATTGCTGCATCATGTAGTGCCGCCTGTACAGCGACTTGAACAGGTGCAGCTGGCGAAGACTCGGCAGGCCCAGGTGAGGGTCCGGCACGGCGGCAGCGGCCGAGTTGGCGGCCGAGAGCGGCCCGGCACTCCTGTGCTGCTTGTAGTCAAACTGCTCCCGCTCCTCGTGCGGCAGAGTTGAGCCGTGCGTATTGGTCCGGCGCTTCGATCTTTCGGATGGCAGGTAGGGGTTTACACTGCGCTTCCGCTTTGAGGTCCTTGGCTTAGATGCGGGGCTGGTGCTGTGCTTAGTCAGGAGTGATCGCGTCAGCTCCTGGTCGGACAAGGTTAGCCGGTTGTGCATGCTGAGGTCGCGCTCAAAACCGGCAGCACCCTCGGGGTCCTGCCAGCCCCATCCCTGGGAAACGGCCTTAGACAGCTCCCCAGAGGGCAGGACAAAGCCGTCGCGATCAAACAGCTCCTTCCAGCCAGTTTCGTTGCCGTCGACAATGTGGCGCCAGTGCTTGGATACTTGAGCCGCGCGGCAGAGATCCCGGTGGTTGAGATAGGACAGGATGTGGTAGCTGAGTTCCAGGGGCAGATGCGAGAAGAAGTCGCACTTCAGAGTCGGGTTGACTGCGTTGGCCACGACACGCAGGGTTGGCCGAGCACAGCGACGGAGGAGCTGATACATCATGTATGACTTCATCTCTGTCTTCATCGAGTCGAAGGCGTCCAGGAACATGTGCGGGTCGACAAAAACGGGGTCGTTGCCGCGGGCTAGCGACCGTGATTCAGGCCTGTGTGAGCCCGCTAGAGCCAGGGCTACTGAATCACCTTTGGCGTCTTGGGATTCGTCCGCCCAGGCAGCAAGATCCGTAGTATGGCTGTTGAAGCTCGAGGAACCGCTGCCACCTTCCTGGTCGGCGTCCGCATCGTGGAGGCGAGCGGCAGCCAGGGTCGGGGAGAGCCTAGGACTAGGAAGGCTGACATCCTGGCCAGCAGAGGCATCGACGCTGGCCCGCGAGGTCTGCAGCAGCGAGCGACTGGGCAAGCGGGATGGTTCTCCGCCATCTGCAAAGGGCTCGGCATCTGTGTCGGTGATGGGAGGCGTAGCCACGTTACTCTCAAACATTGTTTGGGAATCACTCTCTACCGGGCTTGTGGCACCGTTGGGGGTAGCAGAGTCGGGCTCACTAGTCGGCAGCTGATCGGTCGGGTCTCGGGGGGGCTCAAGTTGTAGCGGTCTCGGTCGTGAAGTCGGCAGCTGGTCGGTAACATAGTCGACGGACTCTGACGCGTCGGGTGTTGCGAGGACACCGGGAGTTGGTCGCTGCTGGCGTAACGACTCCCGGCGACTGCTCCCACCGTCGGACGCATTTGTTGTGTCATGGGCGATGCTCCGTCTTAGTTTGTCAGATAGGCTCTTGATGTGGGTGCCACGGTCGCGTGTTTTGAACAGTTGGTCGGCACTTGTCGAGGCCGATGCAGTGGCAGCCGCAGAACGAGTCTGCCGCGAGGATCGAGGGTAAGCCGAGGACGGCGACCGCGAGGGTCGGTGGGTGACGCGGCCAAAGGACGGGCTATCGTGCTGTTCCACCTTGACCGCGGGAGGCGTGTTAGAGCCAGTGCTTGATTGTTCTTCGAGTTTCTGCATGTGATGATGAGTGTCAGCGTATATATATATAAAGGGTGTTGTGGTAGTGCGGGGACAGTGGCGCCACTAACCGGCTGGTGGGTAGACTGGGTGTCGGCTTCCACATCGTCCTGGGCAGCAATGTTGTAGCTGAAGGCCAAGAGTTCCGGGGGCGTAGGCTTCATGGCCAGGGGAAACTCCTTCTCGTCGAGGCTGGCGAGCGGAGCAGGGTTGGTGTCGAAGACCTGAGGAAACTTGCGGGTAAGACGAGTCGTCGTCGTCACCGTCCTGGTCTCGACGCACTCGCTCATCTGGAGTTGGAACCGCCGCGAAGTCTCCTGGGCAGGCTCGGGCATGCTGACCGAGACCATCTGGGTCGGATTTGTGCTCGGCCTTGGGTTCCCGGAGGAACTGTCGGGGGTGGGCGTCATGGTCGCTCGGTGTAGGGGGGAAGAAGGGATGAGGCCGATGGCGGACCGCTGGGAGTGCTGGACAACAGAAGACGGTTCGGAGGTCAACCACTTGAGATCGGAGGTGTCGTCAACGTCGGCGAGAGAAAGTCGCAACCGCGGACCAGTATTCCGAGATGACGGAGGAAGTGGCAGCCAGCCCAAGGCGTTCAACGCCTAAGCGTGGAGCGATGCTCACGCGCAGAGTGGCGATGGCCCGGCCTAACTCGGCGGCAAAAGGGAGAGGGTGAGACGAGAGGGCAGGCGATTTCGAGGAGGGTAGCGAGAGGTGAATGGGCCCAGGTTCGAGGTCGAGGACACGGCAAGGACAATACGTCGAGGCTCACACACAAGTCGGTTGGTGTGCAGAGACGTGAGGGCTCGGTGTGTGTCTGGGATGAGGAGTGCGAGGCGTGGTGACCGTGTGTGGGAAAAACGAGGGTAATACCAACGACGGGTTTCGCTGGTGGCCAGGCGGTTAGTGGCCAACCAACGGGCGGAGATTCCACTCGCTGTAGTTGCGCACAGCGTACACATCGGCGAAAAGTCCACTGCCGGCTGAGGGCTACAGGCCCAATAGTACAGCGGTTTAGTGGTTATTGCGCTACGGGTACAGCGAGCGTTGCAGTGCTGCAGCGCTCGGTCCACTGAGCGGGCACCCGTGCGGTTGGCGGAGGGGGCGCCACCCGCCGATTGCTTTACACCTTACAAATTCATGTTACCAGCCACGCATTCCCGTCCCCAAGGAGGCTCACTGTGGAGCCCCCCGCTCATGGACCATTGCCCGCCCGCGGAGGTGGCCGTACTCTGTACTCGACCTCTGGGCTTTTTTTTTCGGTGGCAGTTCAGCGTATTACGTACGAGCGTCTGCGATATCAATCGCCGCTGCCGCGATTACTGCGAGTAATAGCCGAACAGAGTACACACACCTGCTGTATATTTCAGTGCTCCAAGGGGTCTCGGCCACTGTACGCCGACTGAATACAGGGCACTTGCGTACCTGATACTTTCTTCAATTCTATGGATCGTGACTGCCCGTGCGACATCTCGGCGATGCCGCCCAAAACAGGCTCTCACCCATCACACTCTGTAACCCTTCCGTGGGCTTTTGCAGCCACACGTTACATCTCACCAGATAAAAGTCCGCTGTTGCACGAGTACGACGCAGACGTACGCGGACTCGCCTCTTGTACAACGAACTACGCGTTGTCACGGAAAGTAATACACCGAATACTACTAATAGCATCTTCTTCCTTCATCCTTCATACCTGTCTTCCAGCCCGCCGCTTACGGTCCCGAGTCGATGGGTACCCAGTAGGCAGCACGTCCGAGGAAACATTATGCCAAACATTACTCGCTTGGCGTAAGCATGTCTTTAACTCTCAAAGTACACCGTACGGAGTACATACCTCGGGAAAAGTTTTGCGGGAGCACGGAGGATTACGGTGTAGCATGCGTCGTATTACCAGGGCCGTCCAGCCACCATGACGCCAGAGGAATCGTGAACCCCGTACGATTCATTCTTCAACCCCGGCGCTATCCCTCCGACGGAGTATAATACTGCAGTATCAAGACCCTTACGTGGTATTATGTCATGGGGCCCGTCAGACCTCACTGGCATTCAATATTCCGTGGCTCCGGAGAAAAAAAAAGCAGGAGCCGCAAGGAGCCACAAGCAGCCAAGGAGTCCGTCCATGCGAGCACCAGCATGGGGAGTCTGGGACTGGTGGGATGACTTGGTCGTACGAGTACCATGAAGCGCCGACTGCCAGATCCATGGCTCAGCTGCCTTGATGGCCCCATCCTCTTCTCCAGGAGACTGGTAATCAATATTACCTATTTTTGATGGCGTGAAAGTGTGTGAGCTCCTTCATAGGGCCTAGCTAACGCCGTCTCTTGGACACTTCCCCAGTCGGATCTGGGGCTATTAGTTCCAGTGCATGAATAAGGGAAGTCCGACGGGGTAGACCACATTTTCCCATTAGCAGGACACTGTATGGAGTACTCAGCGTACTCAGATATCGGCACTCAGAGAAGGGAGATGGTCGCTGGCAAGACATTTACACCGCCGCCTCTGCTACTCCGTATGTTGGAACAAGAAGCAGGGAGAACAGCAAAGTGGAAGAGACCCGTTATCTCACCGTTGGGGGATCTGGAGGTTGACCTTTTGCTTCATGTCACCGTTCTTTTCCCCGTACACATGCCCCCACTTACATTCCGGCTTCGAAAAACGCTGATGGACCGTCGCCACGGCTGAGGAAGACACATACCAACGGAAGACTTTTCAAGGCGCTTACCGAGGGCATACAACTCTGGAAAGTCGGCCAACATGGAATCTACGAGGCAAACGAGAAGGAGAAGCAAAAAACGGCGCGACTAGCTCTGTCTCTGTTCGAAACACGCTGTGTCTTGGACTTTCGAGATAGCGCCCGGCCATGCGTTGGCGCCTCGTGGTGGTTTGAACAAGAGACATTTTGGGCTCTCTGGAGCCTTGACAGAGGTCTAGATTGGCAGAAGTCGAGAGAAATCCTGATTTCCCAATGCTCCGGATAATACCAGTTGGCCGTATCGCGGTTGTCAAACCCTTTGAGCTTTGAGCGTGGCAACCCGAGGCTCGTGGCACATGCCTCGCTCGAGGGCCGGTCCGAGGCCTTGATGCCTCCGAGAGATCAACCCACATTGGCGGATATTTGATGGCATTCAATGCTGGTGCCCGACGAATGTGGCCAGAACCCATTTGGAAGTTGCCCGTGTGCCCATCAACTCATTGCAATGGCCCATTTCCTTGACAATAAGTTACACCTGTGCTATGTCGAATACGACAGCTCATTGTTGGCGGTGTCTCGTACCAGGGTGAGACGATTACATAATCCGGGTCGGTCTCCTTCGGTTTCAGGATGCTCTCCTGATTCCAACCCGTCACCGACTCTAATTGCTTCTCAGCTCATGCCACCCGAGTCTCTCTGGAAGCTCTTCTTGCACTTTACATCATCATCCTTGCCGTTGTTCTCGGCTCACCCTCCTGCTCTTCATCATCTTGTACCCGGTGCTGCGCTGGACGCGCACTCTCTCTTGTAAACACAGCCACCATGTCCCGATTTTCGAGATACGACACGGACGAGGAGCGTCTGCCCGAGGGTATGACGCGGGTCGGATACGATGCCGATACCCAAGTCTATACATTCCAAGATGCCGATGGTAGTCTCTGGGAAGGTGCCCCGGGAGCGCAATATGGCCAGCTCTACCGCGTCGGGGAGGCACCGGATC
This sequence comes from Geosmithia putterillii, assembly GCA_900188575.1. Classification (NCBI taxonomy): domain Eukaryota; kingdom Fungi; phylum Ascomycota; class Sordariomycetes; order Hypocreales; family Bionectriaceae; genus Geosmithia; species Geosmithia putterillii. Next base: position 548,604 of record FYEU01000306.1, on the reverse strand, counting down.
CAGACGACGTCGACGCGGACACGGAGCCGTTCCTCATGTCTGAGCAGACGCGGTCCCACACGTCGTGGCGGGCAGAGATGATGCCGCTGCTCAACTTCTTCGTCCTCATTGGCGTCTCTCTGATGGCTCTCTTCTGGTACCTGAACACGGCTTCCAAGCCAGACAACCAGGGCAGTACACCGCCACCCGGGCCACCCGAGCCATCTTGTGTCAAGGGCAGCGTCCCCTACGTCGTGCAGGGCGGCGACTCGTGTTGGGATCTCGCCGACAAACACGGAATCACTGTCGACGATCTCATGGCTCTCAACCTGGGGTTGGACTGTGACAAGTTGCAGGCCGACTCACAGATCTGTCTGCCAAACGACCCCGTTGTTGGGTGAAAATAGTGTGGATCCGTGGACCACCACGCTATTACCTACGAGGCGTCTACTAGTCGTGTACCACCACACAGCACCGACTTGTTGAGAGTATTATTTACTCCGTACCTAGTGGCACTGTTGATGCATGCACCGAGTCCCGTTGGCATTGGCCCTATCGTCAGTAACGTGGCTGTCAAGTCGGTACGAGAATGGACCTGCAGTGGCCTTTGTCCTCGAACCATGCACTGGGCTTGCCACCGTCTCAGAAGCCAGGCTATTGATGACGTTGTCACGCAAAAAAGAAAGCAACAGACCCTGCTTGCCTACGCAGCATTTGGAGCCTCCAATATGGAATGGTCAATGTGGTGGAGCAGCACGTCCATCTCCTTGTGCCTTTAGTGGGAGCAGGCCAGCGACCCTTCCACCCAGGCGGGGCAACGAGCGGGGCACTGCATCTCTTTGTCATTTGGGTTGGTGCACTGTAATTAGGTGTTGCTCTGCTTGGTTGGGCCCGTTGGCAGGGGCTTGACACAAAATTTTCGCCCACCGCGACGTGACGGGCCCTTGGCACTTTTTTTTTTCTTTTATGCTGCTGCCCCGCGCTCCGCCAACCTGAACTTTTCATCCTCTCTTCTTGTCTCTACGTCTTGGATCAACCAGTCTGCGTGACTCGAACCAGACGGCATCATGGACAAAGACAAGCTCGCCCAGCTGCTGCAGGGCAGCCAAGTACGTGAGTAAATGCAGCCTACCCCTCTATTGCCCCTCGTCTTCTAGACCACCCGTCTAGACCCTCGGCCATTTGAGCTTCATTGCTGACCAGAGTTTTTTTTCCCCTCTAGCCAACACGGAGCAGGTGAAGCTTATCACTGCCGACCTCCAAAAGAACTACTACACAAAGACGGAGTCTCTCCTTGCCCTCATTGAGATCTCCCTGACCCACGGTGATGCCGGTATCCGCCAGCTCGCTTCGGTCCAGGCTCTCCGTCTCGTCCCCAGGCACTGGGAGAAGACGCCCCAGAACCAGCGTCAGCTGGCCCGCCAGCACCTTCTCGAGGGTGCCCTCAAGGAGAGTGCCAGCAATGTCCGTCACTCCCAGGCTCGTCTGATTGCCGGCGTCGTTGGAATCGACATGGAGGAGGGCGAGGGCGATGAGTTCCTCAAGCAGCTGCTGCCCCTCAACAACAGCGACAATGTCGTTGCCCGTGAGGTTGCCTCCTACATCCTCTACGCCATGCTCGAGGACGACCCCACACACTTCTCCGACCACACTCACGAGCTCCTCAAGCTCTTCCAGTCCCGCATCGAGGACCCCGAGAGCAAAGAGGTCCGCATCAACGTCGTCCGCGGCATTGGTGCCATCCTCATGATTGTGGAGCCCGAGGAGGATGAGCAGGCTGTCGCCTACATCCAGGGCTTCCTCCCTCCCATGGTTAACATTCTGAAGGCTGCTGTCGAGGCTGAGGATGACGATAGCTACAAGGTCGTCTTTGAGGTCTTCCAGTCCTTCATTGCCTACGACTCGGCCCTCCTCGGCCAGCACCTCAAGGACCTTGTCGAGTTCATGCTCCAGCTCGCCTCCAACAGCGAGGCTGATGATGATGCTCGCAACCAGGCCCTTGCCTTCCTCATCCAGTGCGTTCGTTTCCGCCGCATGAAGATTCAGGGCATGAAGGAGGTCGGCGCCCAGTTGATGATCAAGGCTATCCAGATCATCACTGAGCTCGACACCGAGGACGAGGAGGAACTCACTCCGGCCCGCAGCGCCATCAGCCTCGTGGACACGCTCGCCAGCGAGCTGCCTCCCCGCCAGGTTGTTGTGCCTCTGCTGGAGCAGTTCCCCGCTCTGGCCACCAGCCAGGACCCCCAGCACCGTCTGGCCGCCATCCTGGCCCTCGGTAACGCCGCTGAGGGTGCCCCCGACTTCATCTCCACCCAGCTTCCCCCTCTCCTGCCCACCATCATCAACCTCCTCAACGACCCTGTCGGCTCTGTCCGCTACGCCTCTCTCGTCGGTCTGATCCACCTCGCCGAGGAGATGGGCGATGAGATGACCTCGCACCACGAGCCCATCATCGGGGCCGTCCTCAAGAACCTCGAGGCCGCTGCCCAGGGTGCCTCTGACAAGACCAACGTTGCCATCATCCGCTCTGCTTGCGGTGCTCTCGACACCTTTGGTGACGGCATCGACACCAAGATCATGGCTCAGTACGGTCCCAACCTGATCGCTCCCATGATCAGGCTCCTGGACCACGCCGACCACGGCGTCAAGTGCTCTGCCGCCTCTGCCATCGGTGCTATTGCTGCGTCGATGGAGGACACCTTCCAGCCGTACTTCAACGACACCATGGAGTCCCTGGGCCGCTTCGTCATCGTCAAGGACAACGAGGACGCCCTCGAGCTCCGCAGCGCCACCTGCGACAGCATGGGCCGCATCGCCCTTGCTGTCGGTGCTCAGACTTTCCAGCCCTACGTCATCAAGCTGATGGAGGCTAGCGAGGATGCCCTGGGTCTTGACAACCCCCGTCTCAAGGAGACGAGCTTCATCCTCTGGTCCAACCTCTCCAAGGTTTACAAGGAGGAGTTCGGCCACTTCCTCCAGGGCGCTTTCAAGGGTCTGTTCCAGTCCCTCGACCTTGAGGAGGAGGAGATCGAGCTTCCTGGCATCGACGTCAACCAGCTTGGCGACGGTCACATCGTCGTCGGTGGCAAGCGTGTCAAGATCAAGGCCCCTGAGACTCAGGAGGACATGACCATTGCCAACGGCGGTGATGACGACTGGGACGACATTGACACCGATGATCTCGACGATCTTGGTGCTGTCACGGCCGTCGCTCTCGAGCAGGAGATTGCTCTTGATGTCCTTGGTGACCTCATTGCCAACTCTTGCTCGACTGGCGAGCTCGAGTCGTACGTCGAGCAGACCCTCGAGAAGGTCACCCCCTTCTCCGAGCACACCTACGAGGGCTGCCGCAAGACTGCCATTTCCACACTCTGGCGCATCTACGCCCGTGTCTTCCAGGTTTGGGAGGAGGGTGCTGGTGTCAAGTGGGAGCCCGGTATGCCGGCCAAGCCCACCCCTCCCGAGTCCATCCTCACGATCGCCCGCGCTGTCACGCAGGCTACCATGAGCATCTGGACTGAGGACAGTGAACGGTATGTTACTGACATGAACTTTCTCTTTCGTTCTTTTACTCTTGCTTTTGCTTCTTATTGCCCTTGCCTTTCTTTTCCATATGATGAGCATACAACGTTAAACCCAGCTCACTCAGACGCAAAATGCGGTTGCTGAGAAAACGTCACATCTACTACTGATTTGGAAACTCAAACCTTCTTCTGTTCTGCTTAAACACAATCATACCCAAGCAATTGCTAACCAAATGCCTGGTTGCAGCTCCGTCATCACCGACATCAACAGGAATGTCGCTGCCACTCTCAAGGCCTGCGGCCCTGCCATCCTGGCTGCCAAGGACGGCGCCCTCCAGGAGGTCGTGTCCATCGTCAGCCTCCTCATCACCCGTTCCCACCCCTGCCAGCAGGATCTTGGTGACGAGGACGAGGAGCCGGAGGTGGATGCCGGTTCGTCCGAGTACGACTGGCTTGTGGTGGACACCGCCCTGGACGTTGTCGTCGGCCTTGCCGCCGCTCTCGGACAGTCCTTTGGCGAGCTGTGGAAGATCTTCGAGAAGCCCATTCTCAGGCTCGCCAGCTCTACCGAGGACCTTCACCGCTCCACGGCCGTCGGCACCCTCGCCGAGATCATCAAGTACACCGGTGAGGCTATCACGCCCTACACCGAGTCTCTTGGCCAGGCTCTCGCCCGCCGTCTCAGCGACCCCGATGCCCTGACCAAGTCCAACGCGGCCTACGCCATTGGTCTCCTGGTTCTGCAGTCGGCCGACACAGGCAAGACCTTCCCCATGTTCTCACAGATCTGGGAGAAGCTTGAGCCCCTTCTGTCGGTCGAGGAGATGCGCATGACGGACAACGTTGCCGGCGCCTTGAGTCGTATGATGATCAAGAACCCCCACGCCGAGTTTGTCGCTCAGGCCCTCCCTTCCATTGTCAACGTCCTCCCCCTCAAGGAGGACTTTGAGGAGAACGCCCCCATTTACCAGAACATCTACCAGCTCTGTAAGTCTTTTCTCTGGCTCACTACACGTTACAGCACATTTTACGAACATATGCTAATACCCTCTGCAGACGACCAGTCCAACCCGACCGTGCAGCAGCTGACTCCTCAGATCATCGCCATCCTTGAGAAGGTGATGGGTCCCCCTGAGGAGCAGCTCGAGCCCGAGACGCGTGAGCTGCTCAAGAGGACCGTCCAGGGTCTCTACAAGCAGCAGGCCGGCTTGTTTGCCAACAACGCCGGTCTGCTGTCCCTGGCTGGCGCTCAGTAAGCCCGAAAGGAAACAAAGTAAAACAAAAAAAGAACCCAGAACAGAAAAAAAAGTCTGGTAGAGGCGACGAGGCTATCATGATATAATGAGTGATGAAGGATAGGAAAAAGTCCGGTGATGACTGGACATGGATATGCACATTCAAGCAAGGAAGCTTACGTATATGCAATGATGATCTGGCAGGATGCCCAGATATGGACAATAGATATAGCCCCCCTATGATACCGCAGTATATTTATATACAGAGAACTATTTCAGCGCTTTCGAGAAGAATGATTCCGCCTGATACTCGTTGACATGTGCATGCCCATTAGCCACATCAGTTTAAAATCCCCAGCTCCCATTCAGGTAAACGAGTAGAGGTTTGTGTGCCTTGGTCTCATATGCTACTTCAGGTACAAAACTGCCAGACCACCACTGCTGCTGCTGCCAATAGCATTACATCAACGATGCCATGATTGATTGATGCCCAGCGGTGTTGAATGTATACATGTTACCCAGGAAATCGTTCGTGGCCATGATGCTATCAATTCCTGCTACCCTCGAGAGTCGTCGCAAGCTACTGCCCAAGAACAACGATGCGCGCTCAATATGCGTCGTTCTTTCCACGCCACTCCAATCGAATCCCGCTTCGCAGCTTCCCAGACATGGCACGGAGTTTTGACCAACATGTTCCTTCTCGTCTGGTCGATGGAAGACAGAAACGACATGCGCAGCAGCTCCTTCCAAGATCATCCAACTGCCCTCAAGGCTCTCTCTCGAGGCGTCCCTTCCCGATAAAATGTTTCTTTCATGGGGTATATCAAGCTGGTCTGCTCTCAGACAGCCTTCCGTGATCTTCCCTCCTCTCTTCTCCTCTCCGTGGACCATCCCAGACCAAGACAGCCCGTGCTTCGTCCAGCCCAGCCCAAACCGCCTCCCCTTTCATCATCATCATCCTATCGAGTAACTGTATCTCGATAGCCACGCTCGTTTATTTCTTGTTTGTTTTACCTTTTCTCGAATCACCAACAATACGGTACGTTCTCGAAGCTTGAGACACCGACCCTCCATCCTCCTCCACTCCCCCGCCCACTGCCAACTTCAAGACTCAACTCCCCCACTCCCCCTCCCCGTCTCATCATCCCCGAAAGCTAAGACTATCCATCATATCCAGGACGCCATGGCCAATATAGTCAGGCTTTCTGCATTGCTCGCTGCCGGCGCAGCTGCGGTGCCCCAAGCTGCTCCTGTGGGATGCACCGACTCGTATCCTGGGGGATTCCAGATCACTGTCGAAAGACAATCTGCCAAACGCGCTGTTGCGGTATGTCAAGATGATGTTCCACCACGTATACCAACTCCTTTCAAAGGTTCAAGCTAACTCGGTATACAGCAACGATCCTGCTCTCCAGGCTCTCCAATACTAACGCTCAACAATGGAATACTGAAAGACCAGCAGCAGCGGACTGGCTACATTGCGTCCAACTTCCAGTTCCAGTTCGATGATCCTCCCCAGCACAATGCCCTCTCAAGGGCAGGGTTCTCTGTCTGTCCTGGAAACCGCCTGGCCCTCAAGGGCTCTACGGATTGGTTCCAGTGTCTTTCTGGCACCTTTTACAACTTGTATGACCGTCACTGGGCCGCTCAGTGCGAGGGCATCAACATTCGCATCCTCTCTTGTAAGGGAAACATCGGCCCCAGGGATGTCTCTCAACTGTCGGACGATGATGAAGCAGAAGAAGACTCTGAGGAATGGACTCCCGAAGAACTGGCTGGAACAGTCACTCCCCGTGACTTTGACAAGACGTCAGAACCAATCCCGAACCATTACCTCCGAGAAGGTCATGCCCAGGCTGCCGAAAAGAATGGCTGGCTCTCTAGCCTCAGACGGCGTCAGGTGAATCAGATACCGGATGGCCAAGTCCAGAATCCCGGTGCCCAGGCCCAAAGTCCCGTGGCCCAGGTCCCGGCTCCTGCTGCTGGAGCATATGGTCAGACCCAACCTCCTCCACCTGGCTGTGTGCCCATCAACCAGATTCCGGATGGCCAGATTCAAGCCCCTGTTTCTGCAGCTCCTGCTATTGCAGCGCCAGCCATCAGCCAGATTGCCGATGGCCAGCTCCAGGCTCCCGCAGCCGGAGTTGCACCTGTTAATCAAATTGCAGACGGCCAGATCCAGGCTCCTGCAGCGGTAGGCGCACCCGTCAACCAAATCGCGGACGGCCAAGTCCAAGCCCCCGGATGCCAGGCACCCGGCTGCGTGGTTATTCCCCTCCTCTCTACCATTACGAGCACTCAGCCAGCGGCCGCTACCTGTGGATGCCCGATCGAAACTGTGAGTTACCCCTTGGCTTCTATTCATTTGGAACAGAGCGTTTCTTGTGTTCTTCGTTCTTATCACTGACGAGAAATGTTCAACACTGTCCAGGCTCCCCCACCACCACCCGCTTGCGTACCGGCGCCACCTCCGCCCCGCGTCACTCCAGAGTACATGATGGCGGCAAGCGCCACCAAGGCCCCTCTCAGGGGCTCTCGCAACCGCGGTGGCTCCGCCAGGGCTACCCCGACCAGAAATCGCCAGTCAAGGCCTTCCCAGGCCAGAGGTCGCCCTCTCAGAGGACCCAGCCGCCCCAGCCGACGCCCCAACCGAGGTCCCAACCGAGGCCCTGGAAGAGGTCGCCCCGGCAGAGGCAACGCCCCCGCGAGGGGAGCTCCCACCAGGGGAGCTGCCGGGAAGAACTCGCCAGCTCTATCCATTGCCCTCGCATTCTGCATGCTCGCAGCTGTGTGCAGCTACCTCCTGTAAGGAAGCTTCGGGGAATTCAGTGTGGTGGACATGGGTTGTGCAAGGGACAGAGAGCTTTTATTGATGGGTTCTCAAGCCAGTGGGCAGCGTTTGAAAGTGTGATTAGGGCGTGTTGCTTTGCTTGTTGGTGCATTCTTACCGAGACGGAGGCCAAATTATACTTAGATATTATCAGTAAGAACAATCAAAAGACGACTGCATACAAGTCGCATTATTACTACTACTTCCATTTTCCATTGTTTCTGGAAATCCAGCTGACAGTATAATCGCAGAGTGAATGGAGCAAAGACGATGGTCTTGAGTTGGTTGCATTGATGAGAGATGCTTTGGAGGGGTCCGGTCCAGCTAACAAGGACCCTTCCATTTGCTTATCGGCGATAAAAATCGCATTATGTAATCAAGCATAACGACTTTGCGACGTCAGCTTTCAACTACTTCTTGACTATTGAAACCACTGCCGAATTTACAACCTACTCAAGAGCTTGATTGCTATCGCGGAGACAGATCCTTCGTGAGAAGAATCAAAGTCACACACAATGTCAGAACACTGGAAATCGACACCGCGCTACTGGTGCAAGCACTGCGCGTGCTACGTTCGCGACACGAAGCTCGAGCGCCAGAACCACGAGGCGACGGGCCGACACCAGGGTGCCCTGAAGCGGTTCCTGCGAGACCTGCACCGAGGCCACGAGAAGGAGGAGCGGGACAAGGAGCGAGCACGTCAGGAGATTGAGCGACTCAACGGTGTGGTGTCGGGCGACAAGAGCAGCGACAACAACAACAACAACAACAAGTCATGGGGACGTTCGTCTTTCTCGTCATCATCATCATCGAAGCCGTCGTCGAAACCAGCGTCTGACGATGCGGCAACGCAGCTCAAGAGGCAGCGAGAACAGCTCGCGGAGCTGGGTGTGTCGATGCCGGGCGAGCTCCGACCGGAGATGGCGATAGCGGGGGAGTGGCAGGTGACGCGGACGCGGGTGATTGACGACGACGCGGACGAGAAGACGAGGGCCGAGGGCCGCGCGACGGGGGTGCGTAAGCGAGACGCCGCCGGCACGGAGGACGACAAGGAGGAGGAGAATGCCGTACAGGCGCTGTTCAAGAAGCCCAAGAGGTGGGGGAGAGATTCCAAGGCCATGCCACAGGAGGAGGACGCGGAGCTGGATGCGCTGCTGAGTGGGTCTGTTCTCACGGCACGGGGTTCGGGCGGCGATGTTAAGACAGAAGTCAAGGAGGAGGAGGTCAAGGTCGAGGTCAAAGACGAGGAGGTCGAAGACAAGGTCAAGAAGGAGGAAGACGATGATGACACAGCGCCGGTCAAAGCTGAGGACGGCACACTACCTGTCAAGACTGAACAGGATCAAGATGGTTCTGGGAATGTCGGCACCAAGAGTGTGCTGGAAGTACCAGAAGCATCGGAGGCAGCATCGGTACCAGCAGCAGCACCGCCCATCATGTTCAAAAAGCGAAAGGCCAAGGGGATACGACAGAAATAGACGGCTGGCCGGAGGAAGAGAGGATTTACGGGGCGGCATGTAATATCACGAGTACAAAGACACGACACGGAGAGAATTGATACCCTCAACAAGATTGGACTGCTCATAATGGACTGGGATGCCCATCTTGTCGGTTGAACTAAGAATGTTTTAGGGAGATAGGGGACGACAAGTCTCTTTTCTTCGCTCGCCGCTGGTCCGTGTAGCTTATTGACTGGAGGCTGCTCAAAGAACAAAGTGCTTGTCTTTCGCCTTGGCTTGCATCATGGTGCCTAAGGCATGTAGGTGTGTGCATGTGTCCATGTAACCCCACTACCCTCCGCGGCGGGCACCAACCAACCAACTGCCAACAACGTCTTGACTCCGCCTAGTATGGTTGATTGCTCGGGAAACAAACACAGGCGCTGATGGCGGTCGAATATTGCCTTCCAAATCTGGTACGCAATATTTGCCCCTGATACCTGCGATCCATTATTACCTACTACATAGCAGCCTTGGGCATGCCCCCGGACTGGCACGCACCATGTCTATCAGCGACGAACAAAGCATGACCTTCGGGTCCGTCGAGGCCTGCGACGCAGCTGGCCTTGTTGCCCGGCGGCCGGCCATCGTAGACGACGTCATGATATTGATAGATAACCCGGCTAAGCTCCCGAGCGTGCAACCCCTGGGACGATCGCCCTCACTTGGAGCCCTTGACAGACTCCCGCTGGAAATCCAGCAGAAGGTTCTCGGCATGCTGGATCTACAGAGCCTCCTGGAGATGTCACAGGTGTCGGTGCACAGCATGTCGGCTGTCCAGTCCCTCCCGGCCTACAGGGATGTCATGCGGCACGCTCCATCGGCAGTGGCCGCCCTTGCCCGGGCGAAATTCTTGGGACAACACTCGGCGGACCAGCTTTGGCGCACGCTGCATTCTGATCGCTGCAAGGCCTGTCCATTCTATGGCGCGTACCTGTTCCTCCCGACGTGCACGAGAAGCTGCTGGGAGTGCCTATGGGACAGCCCGTCCTTCCGGGCGATCACTCTGGAGGAGGCCATGAGGTACTTTGACCTGAAGGACGAACATATCCGACAGCTCCCAATACTCCATACCATACCCAGGAGGCATACCTACTCCCAGATGATGGAAGTCTCGCAGCCCCTCGTCAGTGCCGTCGCGGCGAGGGAGCTCGGCGTGCAGGTTCACGGCTCGGCCGAGGCGCTTGCGGACCGGCTGACCGAGACGCTCAACGAAGAGGCAGACGTGGGCGTTGGAAAATTCTACCAGAGGGCGTCGGCGGATCTTGTGGCGGGGGTCGACCCTCTGACTATGCCGCTCCATCCCGACATGGTCGTATACGACTTTTTGGGCATGGCGTCCGTGTGCTTCCCTTTCCTCCGCCGGCCGGGCGCCGTAGAAAATGGGACGTGGTGCGAAGGCTGCCATTGGGTGGTCCGCATGCAGCTGTCGAGGAAGCTGGATGAGGCTGTCTGTTTGAAGCTCGTGCCTCCTGGGCTTAACAGCTATACTGTGTTGCGCGGGCTGAGCACCCGGGCCTGGTCGGAGGCCGAGTTTCTGGAGCATGTAAAGCATTGTTACGGGGCACAGAGGATTCTATCTTCAGAGCGTGATGGATAGCAATTCCAGCTTCTTCGACCTCTACGCTGCCACAGGAAGCATCTGCGGCTGGGAACCACGTCGGGTGAGTGGCGGATCAACACATGTGCTCCCATGCATGAGCCTCTGATATGACCAACTACATACATGAATATACTAATAGTACTAAGCTTGTAGCTGGTAATTTGTAGAGCGAATAGAGTCCTGTTCTGATTGCCCAGGTGGGCCCGAATGGGAGGTCACACGCTGTCCCCGTCTACATGTGTATATGCATGTCAGACTCTCGAACATCATGTGTTATAGAAGAGCCTTCCTCTCTCCCATCAGTCTGGGAGAGAGACCAAAGGCCGATGCAAAGCATATTCATTTCAACGGCTGTAGCTTCACATGGCCAGTACAGAAGTCAATTCTCAGCCGTCTCGACATTTCACCACGCTCCCTCACCATATATACTTACCACTCAAGTGCCAGATGATCCAGCCGACGCAATGAAGACAGTGCCGAAAGACGACATCGAGATCTTGAGCCAGGAACTCGATACAGACAAGGGGTATTACCGGATCCGTGCCGGAAAAAGAGTTCACTATGTGACCATCCTGCCCAACGCCTTTGATGACGAAGACATAATGCGCCGGCCAGACCTGCTCATCCCAAAGCTTCCCGACTTCCCCGACTACAACTGGACCAAGATGCAAATCAGCCGAGGAGAGGGCGACGGGAACGAGCTGCTCACAACGCTATCCTCGGAGCCCCTGCTCGGGATCCAGGAAGTATGGCATCCCCAGCACATCGACGTCCTGTCCCTGACCACCAAGGTCATACTGAAATCAGGAGTCCGCGAGGTGCTGTATCAGGGCAGGCCGGCCGTCTCCAAGATTGCCACCTTTGAGTGGTGGATTCCGCTGCTGGCGCACGAGACGTGCATATACCGCATCTTGGACGGCGAGGACGCGAGAAACCACAATCAAGCTGCCTTCACGCCGGAATTCCTGGGCCACCTGACGGAGAATGGCCGCGTGATAGGCTTCCTGCTGGACAAGGTAGAGGGGACAGAGGCCGGGCCAGACGATCTGGAGACCTGCCGGGCACTGGTGGGCAGAGTGCATCGCCTTGGGCTCATCCACGGAGATGTGAACAGGTTCAACTTCATTGTGGATCGCAGGCCCGGGGGGTTGAGTCACTTGGTCGACTTTGCTTATGCGATCAGGTATTCTGACGAAGCAAGGAAGAAGGAGCTCGAATCTGTTGGAGCAGAGCTAACCGATGCAACGAGTCGGCGGGGCGCCCCACTCCAAGTCAAGGTCCGTTAAGACCGTCGTGGTTATACGATTTTTCAATTGGCGCTGTTACTATACTGAATACAATGTTCAATAGAGAGGACGGTAGGAGTAGAGAGATTGACACAGAGTAGTATGAGAGGTATTTCCAAGGGTTCGTCAAGAATCACTGTGAGTTCCGGGACGGGCACATCTTAGTACGTCGTCCAAGAGGCGCAGTGCGCAGGTACGAAAGGTTATCCCCGATAGCAGCGGCACCGGCACCGGCACCGGCAGACGCACTCGCCACGGAAAGTGGGAATAGTTTCGGAATCGGAAGAGGGGCGGCTAACGGCCAACCAAGCGTCCGCCGCTCCGGTACTAAGGCTAATATCCGCAGGCACGAATAAAACCGCTTTACTCAGCATTTTCCCGTTGTCCCCGCCTTGACGTGCTACGATTGCGAGAGCCCCTCCACTAGTAGGTGGGTGGACATATCGCGAGTGGAGAGTGGATAATACTTATAGAGAGAGGCGAACCCAGGCATTTTTCTTCATCTTCATCCTCATCTACTCTCCATCTTTTCTCATCAACCTCTCACAGAGACTTAAAGCCCTCATAAACACCTCACATCAAGTTCAAGATGGCCTCCAACGCTCCCGGATCGTGCTGCCTCCGCGGCAACCTCTTTGAGTAAGTGCGAGAGCAGAGTGAGAGAGAGAGTGACGAAAGAAGCGGGGTTCTTTTTTCCATGCCTTTCTATCAAGCATTGAACTCACTTACCCATGTTCAATGAGTGCTTTGGGAGAGAGAGCACAGCACAGCACAACACCCCTTGTATCTTCCAAGACGTGAACTTGAAACTTGTGACTTCAAGATCGAGAATGTCATGAGTTGGACAAATGGCTAATCGTTTTTTTTTTCTATTAAAGGGGCGAGCCCAAGGGCAAGCTGACCAAGCTTGCCGACGGGAAGACAGACGCCTACATTGCCACGCCGACGGCCGACAAGGCCCGCAAGGACACGGCGATCCTGTACGTGGCCGACATCTTTGGCCTCTGGCAGAACAGCAAGCTCATCGCCGACGAGTTCGCGGCTGAGGGCTACACGACGCTGGTGCCCGACCTGTTCAACGGCGACCAGGCGCCGCTCAACCCGCCCGAGGGCTACGACATCTTCAAGTGGCTGGCCCAGGGGTCCGACGGCAAGAACCCCCACACCAAGGAGGCTGTCGACCCCATTGTCGCCGAGGGAATCAAGACGCTCAAGGCGCAGGGCTTCACCAAGATTGGTGCCGTGGGGTACTGCTTTGGTGCCAAGGTACGTCATGTCCCTTGCTGATGATGTGATGGTAGCGCAAGAGGGGGGAAACACCTTGAATGGAGAGAGAGTGTGTGTGCAATATACTGACCCTGAAGCAGTACGTCGTTCGCCAGGCTCCCCTCGGAATCAACGCCGCCTTCGTGGCTCACCCGTCGTTTGTCGACGAGGAGGAGTTTGAGAGCCTCAAGATCCCGCTCGCCATTGCCGCGGCCGAGACGGACACCATCTTCCCCGATGAGAAGCGCCACCAGTCCGAGGCCATCCTCAAGAAGATTGGCATCCCCTACCAGATTAACCTGTACCAGGGCGTCGAGCACGGCTTTGCCGTCCGCGGCGACATCAGCAAGAAGGCTGTCAAGTATGCCAAGAAGTCGGCTTTCAACCAGGCTATTGAGTGGTTTGACGAGTACCTGGTCTAGACTATAGGCTTGGGGGTTTGGGTTGTGCGACTGCGAGTAACAGTATAGAAGGTAGAAAGAAGTATGTTACTAGAGTACTAGATATATATATATATCAATCATGATGCGATGCACTTGAACTCAATATTTGTCCTACCGATTACATACATACATGTATGTCATGTGTCTTATGAGTGAGTAGCGATTCATGGTATCGCAAGCATGTGGTCTCTTGTCGTAAGTATATATTGATATGGGCACCACCACACAGTTTGTGCCCTGAAGAACATGGTATCGTTGGAAAGTATATGTATAAGTAAGGTAACGTTCAGTCTACTTAAAAACTCATATTACCATTCCCCGCCGTTTAGTGGCTGTAGTCAAATGTCAAATCGTCGTCATGGCACAGGGTACGCCACTTGGCTTGGCCATCTTGTGATCCAGATCCAAGCGCCGCCAATCTTACTCGGACTCGAGTCAAAGGCATTGCAGCTCGGCGCCCCACAGAAATGCAGCCGTTGGCTCCCCAGGGCCCCCCACTGCTGGCACTGCATAGGACATGCATGTATCAAGGGCGTTTGAACCAATCCTCGCCAATCCATCACCCGCGCCCCCCATCATCTTGCTCGATCCGAACTTCTAGCAGGCCTACGAGAATGCTCCAGTGTGTCTGTAATGGCCGCAACTGTCGAGTATAACGATTCCCGCCCCCGGCAACAGCAGCAGACCACCTTGGACCGACAGCACCGCGACGGCGACACTGAGACGACGACGGCATGGCCCTCACTGGATAATAACAACAAGGGTTTGGCCTCTGAAGAAGGACAAGCATCGCAGCGGCAGCAGTTTCTCTCTGTCGTGCCGCCGCGACCGGCGACCCTGTCTTCCATTCCGTCCGAGGAGGAACGCACCTCGGAGGATGACTCGTCGCCACGCAACAGCACCCCCCAGAAAGGACGGTCACCCTCGTCGTCCATCTCTGAGGACCTCGACGCCGACGACGCCGCAGCGCTGGCATCACGAGACGACAGAATAGATAACGATACCAACGATAACATCAACATCGACGGCGGCACGATGCCTTCCTTCGACACCGCCGCCGCCACGGCCGACGGCAGGAAGCCGACGCCGACCAAGCCCAGAAGCCTGAGCACGAGCAGCAGCGTCCAGAAGCTGTCGGCCGCAGAGATGCACGAGCTGACCAGTTCGCCCGAGTCGCTGCCCATCGCGCCCGCGCCGAGGCGCCCAGCAAGCGACCACGACCTGTCCGCGCCGCCCCCCCCGTACATGAGCGACGAGCGCTGGTCCGGTGGCTACGCATCATCTTCCCCGCGCAGACGCGCCGAGTCGACCCACTCGAACCGCGCCGTCACCGACCCGCCTCGCATGGGTGGCCGCAACTGGCAGGCCGCCGACTTCACCCGCCAGCCGGGTTCACCCAGGACGGCGTCCACGCCGCCTGCGAGTCGCTCGCTCGAGCCGCAGGACTTCCAGGCGCCCCCATCCAGCCCCAGGCGCTACTCGCTCAACCCCTCGCACCGACCCACCGGCTACGCTCTCGGGCTGGGCCTCGAGGGAGTTAGGAGCCCCGGGCCAGGTGGTGACAGCATCGACAGCCTCAACCTGAACACGGGTGCGGCTTCAGCTGGCGGAATGGCCCCGCCCACGCCGGCAGACTCCAACTCCAACTCTGGCGGCGCCATGGGGCCCCCGCCTCCGCCCTCGCCGTCCCTCATGGCCAACCAGATCCCCCTCCCGCCCATGTCCATCCCGACGCACCTGCAGCTCGAGATTGCCGCGTCGCGGCCCAGCCCGCTGTACATCCACCACCCGCACCTCAACGACATCCCGTACGAGTCGAGCGCCGTCAAATTTGAGCGCCTGAAGAATGTGCTGCTCATCCCGACGTACCTCGAGCGGACGCTCTACTTTGGCGCCCTGGCGTGCCTAGACGCGTGGCTGTATACCTTTACCATCCTTCCCATCCGCTTCGTCCTCGCCGCGACCGTCCTGGTCAAGTGGTGGGGGTACATTATCGCCAAGGAGGCCAAGTGGCTCGTGTCGTATGTGTGGAGAGGCCTCGGCCGTCTGCGGGAGAGGGGCCGCGGCGCCGCTAGCGGCCAGACAAACCGAGGGGCAGATGGGCGGCCGGGAATCGGGCGTTCCCGCAGTGGTAGCACCGCCAGCGAGTTCTCCGAATTCTCGGTCGACCTGGATGGGGCGACGCCCACGCCACGCGACAGGCTGGCCGGCGGCCGGGTGAGGGGCGAGTCCCACTCGCATGGCAACCTGCGAGCCAACGGCCAGGCCGGCAGCAGCAGCAGGTCGGGCAACCCCGGCAGCAGCACCAACCCGGGTCCCCGGTCGGGCATCTTCCGCCACCGGAGGACTAAGTCGGTGCCGTCGGGCCTGACGACATTCCATAAGGCAGACCTGCTGCAGGGGGCCGTCATCGTGTGCAGCTCCATGGCGCTGATGACGCTCGACGCCAGCCGGATGTACCACTTCATCCGCGCGCAGTCGGCCATCAAGCTGTACGTCATCTACAACATCCTCGAGGTGGGCGACCGGCTGCTGTCGGCGCTGGGACAGGACATACTCGAGTGCCTGTTCAGCAACGAGACGTTGTCGCGCAACGCGTCGGGGCGGTCCAAGGTGCTGCTGCCACTGGGTATGTTTGTGCTGGCCCTGGCGTACAACTGCCTGCACTCCATCGCGCTCTACTACCAGGTCATCACGCTCAACGTGGCCGTCAACTCGTACTCGAACGCGCTCCTGACCCTGCTGCTGTCGAACCAGTTTGTCGAGATCAAGAGCACCGTCTTCAAGCGCTTCGAGAAGGACAACCTCTTCCAGCTGACCTGCGCTGACATCGTCGAGCGCTTCCAGCTCTGGATCATGCTCTTCATCATCGGCATGCGCAACTTTGTCGAGGTCGGCGGCCTGTCCGTCCCGGGCACCACGCTAGACTACGGCATGGACGACGACATCCCCTCCTCGGCCGGGGGCGGCGCCGGCGGCTCCCAGCCGCCGCTGCACAACACGTCCATCCTGCCCCACAGCTTCACCGTCCTACCCTCGTGGCTCGTCTCCGGCGAGGTCCTCTCGCCCTTCCTCATCGTCATCGGCAGCGAGATGCTCGTCGACACCATCAAGCACGCCTACGTCACCAAGTTCAACAACATCAAGCCCAAATTCTACAGCCGCATCCTCGACATCCTCTGCAAGGATTACTACACCAATGTCAGTCTAGCTCCTCTTTCCGAAAGAAATAATGGGTTCTGCCAAAAGAAAGACTTCCCATTGCTAACGTGTGTGATATCCTAGGCCTTCATGTCGCCCTCGCTGACACGACGTCTCGGCCTGGCCGTGATCCCCCTGTCGTGCCTGTTTATCCGCGCCTCCTTCCAGACCTACCACATGTTCCTGTCGACGCACCTGCCGATGCCGGCACCGCCGTCGACGCAGACCTCGCTGGCCGAGGAGTCGGCGGTCCCGTCATCACCCGCCATGATCGCCGCGCTGAATCGCTTCGACTCGCTGATCCGCGACTCGCTCGGCCGCGCCACCTACGGGTACCCCTACGGCTCGCCGCTCAACTCGCGCCCCTGGTACGCCTGGACGTCAGACGACCTCATCGCCGCGCTCACCATGCTCGTCTTCTTCTTCATCGCCTTCCTGGTCCTGCTAATCCTCAAGCTGCTCCTCGGCATGCTGCTGCTCAAGTACGCGCGCTCGCGGTACGCCCAGATGCGCCACAAGGACGGGCTCGTCGCCGCCAAGAAGGCCGAGCGCGACTCGTACGACGCCAAGGGCAGGCGCGTCGGCGGCTTCGGCCACGTCGAGATTGGTGAGGACCGCCAGCGCTGGATCCACGCCGACGAGACGGAGGGCCTGGCTGGCGGGAAGGGCCCCGGCGGGAAGAAGGTCGGCGGCGACGATAGGCCGAAGCCGCACGAGGAGGGGTATAATGGGGCGTATCGGTACGAGATGGTTGCCAAGCGCATTTGGTAAGGAAGGCACACGGGGAGGTCCTGTGTTATAGGTGTTTTTTTTTTTTTTTTGACTTTCTCTCTCTCCTTGTTGGTCCTGCATTGTTGTGTTGTATCGAACTATAAGCATCGGACGGCGTTTACTTCTCAGCACTTTATATATACCGGCGAGTGGTCCCTTAATAATAGTTTCAGTACTGTATGCACTCGTTCGCCTGTGACGGTGGTGACGGGGATGTGCATATCATAATCAATCATTAAGCAAAGGGACATATGTGCATGATGCAAACAAAAAAGGAAAGCGTCTATTCATTCTACTACTTGGTTTCAGAAGCTTTAGTAGTGTCATCTGCCTTGGCAGTCGCAGCCGCTGCCTTGCCGCTGCCACCCCCCTTGATAGCATTCTTTAGCTTCTCCCTGAGTGCACCGATCTTGGTCTTGAGCGCGGAGGGGGCACCCTCGTCGGCGCCGACGAAGCGCCTGATGAGGATGTTGTAGAGGCCGCCAAAGGCGAGGGCGATGGCGGTGGAGGTGAAGATGATGACGTTGTAGGGCATGCTGAAGTCCGGGGTGGGCAGGTAGAGCAGCAGGCTGGTGGTGCGGAGGTTCATGGCGCGCGGGGAGAGGGTGGTGATGACGGCGGCGGCCACGTCGAAGCCGCGGTTGGCGTCGGGCGGGTACTCGGTGTAGCGGAGGACCGACTTCTCGAAGTCGTAGGTGAGGAAGACGGTGCGGCGGGCGGGGATGCGCAGCAGCAGCTCGAGCTGGGTGCCGCGCGCGCGGTCCAGGGCCGGGCGGTAGTAGATCTCCTGGATGATGTCGGGCGAGGGGGTCGACGAGGTCGGCGACGACGAGTTGGTCGCACCCGTCGACGTCGCCAGTGTGTGCAGGTAGATGCGCATGAACCAGGGGAGCGACTCCATGTACACGAACTCGACCTCGGAGTCGCTCGGGTTCGTCAGGATGGCCTGCACGCCCCCGTGCTCCTGGCCGTAGCCGGTGAAGCTGCGCTCTGCGTACAGCAGCGGGGTCTCGGGCTCCAGCACTGCCTTGTTCAGGTCCGAAGATGACGACACTGCCGCCAGCTCCTGGTCCACTTTGGTCATGATGAGGGTAAAGTCGCCGGAGGGGTCCAGCTTGTAGCACCGCGACTGGCCGTCCGGACTGTCGATCTGCTGGGCGCCCGCCGAGGAGTAGACGTCGCGCGACTTGGGCACCTGCACGCACACGGGCGTCTCATCTGGGTCGGCCAGCGGGCATGTGCCCCGGATGGGCCGGCCAAAGATCTGCTCCAGCGTCCATTCGGGGCTCTGGAGGTGGTCGACGGGGAAGCAGACCTCGTCCGAGTGGTAGGGCTTCGAGGCGTCGCACACGAGCTCTTGAGAAGGCACGGGTCTAGGGATGGGGTTTTCTGTACACGAAATGCCACTTGTTAGCCATCTGGTATTTAGTAAAGAGGAATGGGAAGCGGAGGGGGGTGTACCTCTAGGTCGCTTCGACCTGTTGACGTCGAGGACCATGTCGACCGTCTGCTCAATCTGAAGGAGGCAGTCGTCCTGGTCAGAGGGGCAGACGGGGCGGACGTCGATGGCCATACTCTGGAAGGAGGCATCGAAGAGCTTGTGGCCGTCAAGCAGGCTGGCGATTCCCGCCTTGCCCTTGCAGGGCAGCATCTTGAGGAAGGGGGTGAGGTTCTCGGTGCAGACGACCTCGTGGGGCAGGACGCCATGCAGCAGGCGGGAGCTGGCGAGGGCCTCGGGCGAGTGGTGGCCCTCGGGCTGGAAGGAGATTACGGGCTGGGTGGTGCGGGTCTCGTCGATGAAGTTGAGGCTGGCGCAGAAGAGGCCGGACAGGGCGTTGGTCAACGTCCGCCACTTGGCCTGGGCCTCGGCGTCGGTGTCGGCGTCGAGCCACGCCCACAGCTCGACACCCGTGCCGCCCTCGCGGGCCCCGTCCCACGGCCGCGCGCCCCAGTTCTCGGCGTCCCACCGGCCCAGCGTCAGGCGCAGGTGAAGCTCCCGCGTGCCAGCGTACTGCAGGATCTGGGCCAGCGACCGCGGGAACAGCCGGAAGTCCTGCGACTCGAAGTCGGAGAAGGTCGTGTTGGCTTGGAAGTTGAAGCTGGCCAGCAGCGACGACATGGGCAGCGGCCGGAGGGTGAGCTGCTCATGGTATTCTGAGTCGGCGGCGTCTGACGATGCGGCAGCTACTGCAAACAAGGAAAAGACTTGTGCCAGCAGCCGGCCTGCGGGAAGGAAGAGCATCGTGAGAAGAAGTCGGAAGTCGGCGGCGGCGGTGACGGCCTATAATCGCATCTCTCGGGTGTTTTGTTCGGGGCTCCCGGTCCGGTCCTATCCTTGGGAGATTCTCGTCAGGGATCGATGTGTGTCGTGTCTGCTGAAGCTATAATACCTAAGGTATCATGATATCCCCCAGCTCTTGCTGCGGTCGTCATGTCAGACGCGCGGGAAGGGCCACCAAGGCACATAGTGGACAGCACCCCCGACGCGGGGGGCGGTCGGAGGCGGCAGAATCGCCCACCACGACCCCAGGCCCAGTTTAGTCGCCAAAAGCTCCTTCCTAAACATTGAATTGAACGTCTCTTCCATTCACCCCACGCCAATCCTTAATTCAACTTCTCTCCACCACCAGCGCGTCGCCATCCACCCATTGCTGCTCCCTTCTTCTTCACGTGGACGACGAACCGAAGCCGCCATGGCCGCCGAACAGAGAAAGCTGCTCGAGCAGCTGATGGGCAGCTCGACCACGTCGCGCAGCGCCCAGCTGTCCCTCAACGACCCCAAGGTGTGCCGGTCGTACCTGGTGGGCACATGCCCGCACGACCTCTTCACCAACACCAAGCAGGACCTGGGCCAGTGCCCCAAGGTGCACGTCGAGGGGCTCAAGACCGAGTACGAGGCTCTGTCGGACCGCGAGAAGCAGCGCTACGGCTTCGAGTACGACTACATGCGCGACCTGCAAAAGTACATTGACGACTGCAACCGGCGCATCGACGCGGCGCAGCGTCGACTCGAGAAGACACCCGACGAGATTCGTCAAACACAAGTCTTGGTACATACACCCCCCCTCCCCCCTCTCTCTGCCCCCCCCATACTTTAGTACACGCTGACTGTGTGTGTGTCTATGAACAGCTCAAAGGCATAGCCGACCTAGGCACCTCCATCGACAGCGGCCTCCTGGAGGTCGAGATCCTCGGCTCCATGGGCGAGGTGTCGCGCGCCCAGGACGAGCTGTTCCGCGTGCGCCAGGCCGCCCAGACGAAAGCCGAGCGCGAGCGCGAGCTCAAGGCCCTCTCCGACACGTCCGGGCCCTCGGGCCACCAGAAGCTGCAGGTCTGCGACGTCTGCGGCGCGTACCTCAGCCGCCTCGACAACGACCGCCGCCTCGCCGACCACTTCTACGGCAAGATGCACCTCGGCTACGCGCAGATGCGCAAGACGTACGACGCCTTCCCGCGCGAGATGAAGGGCCGCGCCAGGCAGCCCATGGGCGGCGGCGACGACGACGGTCCCGGAGGTGGTGGTGGCGGCCGTGGTCCGAGGGGGCCTGGGGGGTACAGGGGCAGAGGCGGGAGGGGGTTCCCTCGGGGTGGGTGGTAGACACCGGGATGTTGTCTTCTCTCTCGCAAATTTCTTCTTCGAGGCGTTGGGGTGGGTATTGTTTGATTTTTCTGGCACGGGGCAATCACTTATGCATTCATACATATACTGGCGTTTGGTAGCTATTTTGCTGGTGGGAGGGCGCAAATACAGCAGAGGGTGGAATATTCGAATCAAGCAAAAAGAAAAAACGGAAGCGAGATGGCCATCTGGAAACGAGACTTGTTCAATAGCTGTATAATACCAATACCACTTTGTCTATTCGTCATTTTTTCTTTCTTTTCTCATCAAGGCGTATCGAATTCATATCGCTTCCCTCTTGCCAGGTGATGCTTGGAAACTAACACGTTATTTCCCCCTTCTTTGATCCAAAAAACACTACTACTGTCTGGTATTTATGTATGTATTCCACATCTAGTCAGGGCTAGGACTCTTATCCCGTGTGCGTGTGTGTCCTGCTCTACTGCCCCGCCGCTTGTTGCTGCTGCTTCTGTGTGTCGTCATACTCCTCCATCTCCTCGTCCCACTTGCCTCCGGCCAAGGGCGGGAGGGGAGTGACGATGGGCGGAGCGGCGGCGGCCGGCGGAGAGGCAGCTGGCGGAGCGTCAACTGGCGCCGCTGCCTTTGCTGCGGTGCCATCTGATGGGAGTGCAGGGAAGTCGTCGGTTGACGGCGCGGGCGGGGTGTCCTGCTTCTTCTCGGTACCGTTGCTGTCGCCCTGAGCTGAGCCGCCACGGCCACCACCACGGCCGCCACGTCCTCCACGACCACGCGAGCCGCCGCGACCTCCGCGGTGACGGTCGTCGAGGAACCGGTCCACATCGGGAGTGTCACTGCCCTTGGGGCTGTTGGCGTACCGGCTGCCTGAGAGGCCACTGCCACTACCGCTGCCGCCACCGTTGTTGTTGGCGTTTCCCTTGCGGGCACCCCTCACGCCACCGTTTGCGCCGCGGAACGACTTGGGTCCATCCTCCTGCTCGGCGAGGGCCTCCTTACCCTCGTCCCAGCCGCCATCCTTGTTACCCATGGCCTTGAGCTTGCGCTCGCGGTTCTTCTCGCGCTCGGTGTTGAGCTGGCGCTGGTTCTCCTCGCCTCGGCGGCGACGCTCCTCGGCCTCGACGCGGCGCTTGCGCGCCTCCTCCATGCCGCGCGCGTATGCCTCGGCGTGTTGCTTCTCATCCTGCTCGGCCTTTTCGAACTTGCGCGTCTTCTCGGCCGACAGCAGCTTCATGTGCTCCATCTTGGCGGCCAGCTCGTCCTCTGTCAGCTTGTGGCGCGGGTTGGCGCCCGACTTGAAGCGCGCGCCCGCGGGCGGTGCGCCTGAATTGTGGCCATCCTTGTCCTTGCTTCCCTTTTCACCCTGCGAGCCGCGCTGCTGGTGCTTCTCCTTGGGTGCTGTCGGCGCGTTGGCGGGGGGTGCCTTGTTCGCATTCGCATTCGCATTCGCGTTCGCATTCGGCGGCGGCTGCTGCTGCTGCTGCGACGGCGTGCTTGTCGTGCTCGGTGCGCTGGGCGGCGGCGGCGGCGGCGGCGTATCCTTCTGCTGCTGCTGCTTCTGCTTCTTCTGCGACGGCGACGGCGACGGCACCGACGGTTCGGATGAGGTTGCAGCAGGAGGAGGGGGATCGGCGTATCGCGACGACGAGAGTCCCTTGGGTGCTGCTGGCTTGGGCGCCGAGGGCTTTGCTGATGGAGCCTTGTCGGCCTGCTGCGTCGGCTTGGGAGCAGGAGCGGCGGCGGGAACTGGAGCGGGAGCGGGAGCAGGAGCGGCAGCGGCCGGTACAACCGTCTCTTGCACTACCACTGGCTGGCTGTCGACAGGTTCGTAGTCATCGCTGAAGAGATCGTCGTCGGTCCTGCCACCGAACTGGTCGTCCATGCTGTCTGTCGGCGGCTCGCTGGCGCGGTCACGTATTTGTCGTCGAAAGTGAGCTGGGCGCGGTGATGAGGTTTCTCGACGGGAGGAGTGCGAAAACTGCGAAAGAAAAGATGCAGAGATTCAGAGACGACGTGTGCTATTAATGGTTGGTTTGGTTGGTGGCGGGGGAGGAGGAAAAAGAGTGGCCAAGCTCGCTGTCGGCTCCTCCACTTTGCGATGCTGCTCTTGGTGGCGGCAGGGATCTAGAAGGAACTGGCTGCAGGGAGGAGCAGACGGAACCAGACAAGAGCAACACAAGAGCAGACACTGGCTAAAGCGCCTCGGGAGCGCTTACGGATTCGTATTTTTCTTTTTTTCTTCTTCTTTTTTAAGAACAACAATCCATTGGTCTGGCGCGCAGCAAACTTTGACCAAATCTGCGCCACTAGACGCTCGATTCTCAATCCTGCCGTTGCATATGGCTGATCGTTCTGGCTGTATTACTCCGTACTCGCTGTAATAGCCTGTAGCGTCATTAGTAGTAAGTATTAATACCTACTTGAATGTACGGAATGCCCTCAGCATGGAATGTTCAATTTCGGCCTTTACTGCTAAACAATCCTCTTCCTCAGGTACTCTTGTCATCGTTATTCTATGCAATCACCATGGTGATGATGGCTGGATCCTTTCATGTCCGCTAAGCAGTTGTCATTTTCTTTCTTCTTTTCAATAAACCGTTTTGTTGAATTAATACGGCTTATAAAGTCTATTTAGCACAAGCGATACAAAATAACGAAGCCTCTATGAAGCCTCTATGAAGCCTCTATGAATCGTACCAAACTCAGAACCTCCGCGCATTCTAGAAACATAATAACCAAGAGATTTTAAGCCCTGACGATGCCTCGGGCGTTGTTGAATTCCCTTAGACTCGCCCTCTCCCGCCAAGCCTCAAGCCGGTGTTGAAACGGCCTATCTCCATGTGTAACACGATACATGTAGTATCGAACGAGGAAGAAGAAATCAACATGTAGCTTGTTCATCTCCAAATTCGGGTTGAACCGCGACATCCTACATTGAATACCCTTTGTAGCCTTAATGCTTCGTGGCAAACTTGGACTTGGCTCTGAGAGCCCCTCCATAGATGTAGAGGATCCAGATACCAATGATACCAAGCGCAGACAACCCGGCCAGCACAGAAACGCCTCGACCGACTCCAAGATTCCGGAACAGCGGACGCCCGAAGAGGACGCAGCCGCATGCAAGTGCGCTTCGGCAGAAGTCGTTGGCTGCGAAGAGACTCGCCGAGTAACGAGGGTACCTGAAATTCATGTCAGTCAATCTGTTAAGGTATTCGTTTTGGGGTAATATGGATATGGATACGTACGAGACTGAGATATAGACAAAGATGCACTGCATCACCACAAACAGGTCTGCGCTGTATACGACGATGCCGATGACGCTGGCAATCCAAGGGACATCCTGGCGGCTTGTCCAAGCAAAGATGAAGAGTCCGGCCGTCACGCCAAATGAGGTGATCATGGCGGGGAACAGACGGACCTCTTGGACGGGGAAGCCGTTGGCGCGAATCCGTGGGTTGAGGTAGAATGCCAGGTACGAGGCGTACATGACAATCCCGATGGCGTTGGCGACAAAGATGCACTGGAACACGATTCCCATCTGGCCGAGGGTCATGCCGTAGATCTCCTCGTATACGATGGGGAAAACCTCAAAGTACGAGTAGTAGACGCCGTATACAATGGATGTGTACACCTGGATGAACATCATTGCCGGGTCTTTGAGCGTGACTTCAAAGGGTCCTGTGTGCAGGTTAGTGATCTGCTCATGGGTATATGAGATGGATTTTATTTTCAACGTACTGATGAGAGCCTCCCCGACAACCTCACTCGCAGTGAGCTTGGCTTGACTGATTTCTCCCTGGGACATGTAGCGATCATCTCCTGTGATTTTTCGAATGCGCTGAGCACGCTTCAGGAGTATATGATCGTGCGACGTCTCTGGAAGAAGGAACAGCATGACGACAAAGAGCGCGCTTGCAGCCCACAGAGCCTCGAGCATCGACCAACGCCAGCCCATGACGGGAACAGAGAAGCCTGCGATCAGTGGACCCAGGGCAGGGCCGCACCAGATGGCAGACACCCAGGCGATCAGGGCATATGGTATATCAATCATCTCGTACATGTCTGCCAGCGTTGCGCCACTGGAAGCCAAACATGGGGAACCGAAGAAGCCCTGGAGGAACCGCAGAACCATCAGCCCAGCATAGTTCTCGGCAAGGGCTGTCGGGATAGATATCATGACATATATGAACATGGTGGAGCTGTATACCCAGCCGCGTCCGACAGATGGTATCTCGCCGATAGGACTGAAGAGCAGTGGACCGATTCCGTAACTAGCAAAGAAGATCAGTGTTAGCTCATGATATCGACAGCACTGCAAATTCATTGACAATGACGGATGTATGTGAGTGTATAAGCTGGACGTACCCAAGAACAAAAAGAGCCAGGCCCAAGGCAGACTCCGTGGGACTGACGCCAAACTCGTCCTCTACGCCCTCTTCTGACGGCATGTAGATGGCTGACGACATGTAGATGACAGATGTGTACAGGTAGAGGAAGCAGTTGATCCATCCGCGGCGCAGATTGGACCAGTTCCGCGGGTTGTCCGGGTCGTCACTGGAATACCAATCAACGAGGATAAAGCCTCCCTTGTTCCTCTTCTCCTTGTCGTCATCTTGATCAGGTGTCTGCGTCCCCGATGTTTCGCCAGAAGCCGTCTGTTGACTGCCAAGACTGCCGGGCATGATACCGTTCCCCTTGATGTTGTCGTCTCGAAGCTTTGCCTGGACTGGAAAGTTCGGGATAGGATGTCTGGCAGCTTGGGCTTGGGACTCGACATCACCTGCGCCTGTGGGTATGGATCCCTCCTTAATTGACTGTTCGTGATCCAGCACACCGTTGCCCCCCTCGCGGGATTCCTGAGACGTTGGCAGCCAGGTGGCGGGTATCCTGAAGGTCGGATCCTCCTCCACGTACTTGAGCACTCGGTTACTCGTGACGAGACGAAGGAACTGCCCCGCAAGGGAGTCCCGGAGCATCGAAGACATGATGGATGAAGTTTACGGGGAGGACCCCGGTAACGGTCGTGGATGAAGGGGAAGTCGACAGCATCGCGTAGGTTGATAATATCGATCAATAAAGGCCGACGGCAAAGGCAAGGGGGATTTGATGTTGAGAGTGAATTGGAAGGTGATCAAGGTGATGGATGAGAAGGAATAGAGGAGCAGTTGTAGGATGTCAAGAAAGAGGCGACAAGAGATCAGAGACAGCAGTGTAGCAAACAGGTTTGGACACACAATTTTCAAAGAGAAAAGTAAAATGAAAAGAACAACACAGTCCTTTTATATATATACCTATACACCGATTCAAGACGCGTCACCAGGGGCAGAGTATGGACCTCTACGCCCTTCGGGTGGACCACGACTCGGATCTTGACATGCAAATTGTTCAGCAAATGAAACTTTCACCTTGCTCATTTTCCGCCTTGGTACGAGTACAGTCTTCTAGTGAAGAAGATTCATTTTAAAGAAAGGATGGAACGATATGGAAGCATTGTTTCCTGTATGTGGTGGATTCTTTCAATGTTGGTCGTCGTCGTCGCCGTCCAAAGAGATGGTTTCTTACACGCAGCCATGTACGTGTATATCTTGACATGTCCACACTTTGCAGCATGGCACACATCTATTGCAGCTAAGAACATTCAATATACACATCTGTAGAATGATAAAGAAAAAGGGCGACAAGAGACAACAGCATGGATGAGAGCAATTGTTGGACTTGCCGAGCGGGCATGTCGTCAAGGTTTCGGGACCTTGTTGATTTTCCTAAAAGGGTAATAGGGGGCGTCATCGGGGCCGCCAGTATGACTAGCCCATATCATTGTAATGGGCATGTTCCTTGAAATCAATAGTGGCTACAAGCCCTATCGCTGACATACTTGGGCCCGACAAAGTCTATCACTACTCGGCAAAGGATGAAAGGATGGCGAGTAGTGGTGATGGGCTGTACGCGCATGTACGCGTACATTAATAACGAAGATCAGACACTCGTCTCAGTGTTATCAATCAATCCTCTCTTAAGCTGCACACACAAACTTCAACAATATTGAACGCAGCCCGAATATCTCAATCTTTTACGTTAGTGCTCTATATGTCACATGTAGCTACGCAGTGAGTGCGGTGATTCGGCGGGGTGATGTAATTTGGGTGAACGGCCACCCGGCCGTTTATATCGGAGGTCCCGGGTCGAGGTCGGTTTGGTTCAATGAGTTTGTCAGAGGTCCCGTCCGCTCCCCGATAGTCAAGCCGCTGAGCGAATACTCGCTGTTGTATGTTTCTTTCACCCCCTTTTTTTTTTTCTCTTTCTTCTTTTTTTTGTTGCCTTTTTCTTCCTCCCCCAACCCCGTTTGCTCTGTCCTGACATATAGCAGAGGCAGGCAGGCATCGTGCCTTGCGGCTTCACTGCCGTTGTCGCTGCGCTTGGTAGCCCCGACTGTCCCCGCCAGTAACCCACGGGTGCCCTCTGGGCGAGAGTGAATCCAGGACCGGCTCACCGTACGGGGTGGCATCTCGACCTCTCCTATGTGTACTGGGGTCCGTCTCGTCTTCCTACGGGATGGGGTTGGTATTGACTTGTGCCCAGGACTGAAGTCCGTGTGTAGGCATCGGACTGTAGACTGTACTTGTGAGGGACCGATTGTCCGGAGTTCGGCCTCAAGTCTCGGGATTCCATAAGTCGGAGAGGACTCACGGCACTATCGGGGTAGATGAGTTGACAAAGTATCTGTACATGGTTGGTCTGCAACCCTACACTTCCGTCTGTAGAGAGGTAACTAGATTTAGTCTTGCAATAATACAAACACACCCACCTGGAACCACTTTAAGGAATAGACGTTGCATTTCAAGTAAAGATTAGAGATGAGTCACATGCAGTTTATGTACAATTGTACATGTATTATGTTTTATCGGGGTTTAGGGAACAGTTCTTCAAGAGCAGATGGCTTCCCAGTCTAAAGCTAAATGAATGTTGCTGAACAATATTTACATTATGAGGATGACTTTGATGTCACTATCTATGAAGATTACGAGCACTCCTCAGGCATGGCATTCAAGTTTTGGAACTCGACACCTCCAGGCGTCTCGCCACCCAGGGCAATGTCAAACATCAGGCTTTGGCTAGGCACTGTAGTCTTGGCTTGGAAGGCAGTCCACCCGTTCAGCTTCTTCCCTGTGGGCTCGAAGTTGGTGACCTCGTTCTGGAGCTTGGGGACGGCGACTCCTTGGATCGGCACCTTCGTGGTGACGTGCAGTGTCAGGGGGTCCGAAGCGCGCTCGTCGCGAACCATGGCCGTGACAATCATGGGTGCTGGGCCCGTGGCGAGCTTCTCGATTTCGAAGCAAGAGTCGGATAGCTGGTAGAGGACGGTATCGTCGACCTTGTAGCCTCCGGTGTTCTGGTTGTCATGGGTCTTGGTGACCTTGGTGGACGGGGTCGTCTCCCGAACCCAAAAGTTGCTGATGCCCTTCTCGGCGTCAATGGTGGTGTCGAACTCGACGGAGACAAAGTTGCCGAAGAAGCCACCACCGATTCCTCCCTGCCACATGGCGTGCGTCGTGGGCACAGTGACGTTGGCCGCGCCGTTCCTGTCGGCGTAGACCAGCTCGACAGAAAGGTCGTTGGCGTCTCGGCCACTGGCCGCCGAGAGGCTGAACCGAAGGGATCCCTTGAAATGAATCTCACCCTTGCTGTTGAGAGACAGCTCGTTGACGTAGGGCTTGACGTCGTAGGGGTCAATGACATCAGTCAGCTCGACGCTGCTGGGAACGGTGTCGATCATGCGGGCGAAGACGTCGGCACACATGGTGTTGAACTCTTCCGCAGTCGACAGCTTCTCCATCGTGGCGCGGTCGTCGTCGAAGATGCGCTTATCCGAGTTGAGCGTATCGTTGGATGCGACGACCAGGGGGTTCTTGGTTTCCCCGCTCAGGTACTCTGTCACGACACCATTGTGAAATCTGCCGACATCCTCCTGGAAGTGCACTGATGTATCGTTATCGGGATCCGCCTTGATCCCCGTGACATCGGGGAAGTCGGCACTGTGAACGCCGCCGACGGCGTGTCCGCATGCCACCATGGCGGTCATGTCCTCCTTGGTGAACCCGGCCTTGGTGAATGCCGCGAAAGTGTCCTTCAGGTTTGTCGACGGCTCCGGCACACCTGCAGGCCCTTCCTGGTAGGCGTCGACGCGACCGGCTCGGAAGGGGACCTTGGGTCCGTCGCATGCGCCAGTCGCGACAATCAGGCCCAGGGCTGTGAGGTCTGAGGCAGTGGCCCGGGCATTGTGGAAGCCGCTGAAGAAGCCGAACGTGTTGTTGAAGGCACTGCCGGGGTTCTCGGGCCGGTCGAGTTCGAAATAGATGGAAGCATCCAAGCCTCCGGTTCCTGTTTCGGCATTGTGCGTCACCGCGTCGTGGAAAGCTGTCCGAATCCACTCAGCCGAATTTTGACGTCCGGGGACAAATGTTCCAAAGTCGCATGATGTAAGAGCTAATTATTTCATGGTTAGCTCATGGTCCTTCTCTCGACCAAAACTTTTCCAATGCTCATCACTGACCGTCGGCGAAACCACGCTTGCCGTATCCGCTGAGCATGGTATAGAGATCCTCGACTTCGTCCCATTTCGATGGCCAGACGAGCTGCGAGGCAGCAGCCAAGGGAGCGAGGCCAACAAGGCCAGCTGTAGTTGAAACCTTCATTGTGGGCGGAGTGCGTTGGTATCACAGTCTATAATACTCGGAACAAGGATCAAGAAAGCGCTGGCGGGCGCCGTCTTGTATATGTATATACCATGTTTTTTTCTTTTCGGGGCGAAGAGCCCCCTTGGCATCATATCCCGTTGTTCACCGTTGATGCCGTGCCAAGGACAGAAGAAAAAAAATGGAAAACACGAGGAATTCGTACCTGCAGTTCGTCTCGTAAGGCTGTACAGGGATGTGACTTGCTGCCAATGAAGGCAAGCCTGCATTGGAAATTCGCATCCCAGCAAGATGTGAGCCTTACCCTTGTCATTGCAGAGTCCAAGATCCAGGGGGTTCAAGAGCCAGCCAATGGTGTTGGATATATTAGAAAGATCCTTAATCCATACGAGTAGGTATTAATTCGTGTCCTGCAATGTGGATCATGGAGTCCGGACTCACGGACGAATATTCGTATTGCTCTCAGGGTCGTGCTGCGCTCACGCAGAGGCCGCTCTTGGCATAGGCATTGACGGCCATGACGGCCCACCGCTATTCGTCTACGAGTACGGAGTAGGCGAAGAGAGAAAGTGCCGGACCCTCGAAATGCTGGGTTCCTTTGTCAGTGCTTTGCCGGATACGAGTAGTTCCCGGACTGGGCGCCAAGCTACACCGGGCAGATAATTTTAGAATTGAATACGGATACGGATGCATAAACACCCATGTTTCGTCTCTACTCGACAGGTCGAGGTGCAGAACCGAATGAACTGCAACGTACATGCAAAGGTCCACGGTTACTGAGAAATGGATAAAGATGATCGGCCCATTCGTAGCCAAGATACATTCAAGGGTACTCGCATGACCATTGGAGCTTAGAAGTCGACTTCATTCTCCTAGCGTGGGGTAGCGTGCGACAAGAGGGCCAAGAGGGCCCTTTGTATACTTACCGAGGACCTTATCACGAAGTAAAATGCCTAATGCAACATGTACCAGGGAAAGACTTCGCCATTGATACTTGTATAATGCCTCTTCAAATAAAAAAACATAGAGAACACACACACACACACATATTCTGCATATTACAACATTGATGCCTCCACAACCAATCGACACAGCTGCTATCTGTTGTTTTTCTTCGTCTCTTCACTATTCAGATGAGTGTCCTTGCCTGAGAATCTTGCCTTGTTTTTTACCGAGGGGGCTGGCCTCCGCTGCTCTTGATGTTTAGCTTTCGCCTGTTTCAGCTGCCGGAGCAAAGCCCCGCCATGACCGGCCCCGTAAGCCGGCCCGCCCCGGCCCGGCCGGGAAAAGCGCGTTGGAAGTAACACCGTCCAGTAGCATCAGCGCGACGACTGCCATTCGGAGTTGTTGACGCACATTCAGATACATGTACATGTAGTCAGAAGTTTCATTCAATCAACAAGGAACATTGCGCCTTTTCTTTCCTTCCATCAGTACAGCGGTACACGTCATTGATTGGACGCGCCAGTATCCAGCCATGTCCTCTTCTAATGCAAGGCCGTTCCCCTCGGAAAAGGCCACCGAGTCGTACTGGCGCTTGGATCCCCTATCCACTGACACAGGTCGTAACACCCCCGACGGTCCTCTGCATGCTCACATAGTCATCGTTGGAGCCGGCTATTGTGGCGCCTCCATCGCACACCACTTGCTTGCCGAGGCTGCGCGCCAGGGCATCGCAGATCTGTCAATTGTCATTCTGGAGGCACCTTAGGTGTGTTCGGGCGCTATGGGACGTAACGGTACGTGCATCCTTACCGAGCGCTCTGTGTGCTCAACCTCGACTCTTTTAGGGGGCATATTCGATTGACACTGCAGTTCATCACGGCCCTCCCTGTAAAGGTGGCCATCTCAAACCAGACACCTACCTGCATGTAGCACAGGTTCTTAGTACGTATGGAAAGAGCGTTGCCGAGCATGTGGCGGCTTTTGAGGCATGATAAGTCCAAGAGCTTAAGAAGCTCGTGGATGAGTGCGGCATCGACTGCGACTTCGAGGAGACCATGGTGACCGACGTTTGCCTAGGAGACGAAATCAACTTCAAGGGGGGGCAGGAGCTAAAGAAAACCGTCGCTTCCGGCATACCAACTGCCCTAGCCGTTGAGCACAATCCTAGCCCTGAAGCTGAGCGGGTGAGTTGAAGAGCAGTGGCGGGCCATTAACATAGAGTCCCTGCCCGTACATGTATATAGCTATCACGAATATTTCAGGAATACAAAACTGGGGCTAGGACTTATTATAAGTACCAGGACACCATCTCTAACTGCGGGACAGATAACTAGAGCTCACTCTTTACTATCAATCGTTTCCTTTGATGTCTGTCTCGATACCTCTAGTCGCCACCATCTTCACTCCATATAACTGCAGGCCAGAACTTGACTGTCTTTTTCCATTGCAGACACGCTGGCTTCTTTTTTCTTCTTTTCCATCATTGTTGTTCGAAATTCTTGCTGCCGATTTCTTCTACACCCCTAACCCTTGTCAGTGTTTTCATTCTTATATACACGTATATTAAATGCACCGTTAATGGTTACCGATTGTGGAATTTCTCTTTCTATGATCCCACAAATTTCCTTATGTGTGCGCTGTGGCAACTCAATCCCAATTGATCACGACGCTGTCTGTCACGGGCGGGGAGAGGGTGAGATGAGGGGCATGCAGGATGTACATCATGTACATGTACGCAAGGCTGATGTGCTTACCCCCTTCTTCAACATCTACGTGTCTTTCCACAAGAGCCTCGGTTGCAATGTCTCTTTGCGCATACTGCTCTGCCCTAGACTATCGCTCTACCGGCTATTTGCGTGCTGCTGGGGGCATGGATAGTTTGTTCGACAATGCGGTGTTGAGCGACGACAGTGCGAGCTTTCAATACGATGAGGGAGAGGAGGAAGGTGAAGGAGAGGAGCGGCATGTCGAGGAACCCTCCGATGATGAAGGACGGCTCTCGCAACAGAATGAAGAGGGGGCGACATCAGACCAGCCGTCTAGTCCCACCGACAGCTTGCCGGATACGCTAGATTATCAAGACCCGATCACTAGTGGCTATTGGAAAAGACCGTTTTACGAAGTTATACGGGAGGCCAATGCTGAAGGGCCGTGTAGCCTCTGTTCCCTGTTATTCTCGGTTTTCGAGACATGGGCAGTAGGCCTAGGGGGTCTCGATCGACTGTGCCTGGGTAGGTCCAG
Source organism: Geosmithia putterillii (assembly GCA_900188575.1). Taxonomy (NCBI): domain Eukaryota; kingdom Fungi; phylum Ascomycota; class Sordariomycetes; order Hypocreales; family Bionectriaceae; genus Geosmithia; species Geosmithia putterillii. The sequence continues at coordinate 515,490 of FYEU01000306.1, read as the reverse complement.
CGCCATTTACTCTTGGAAGGATTTCCACGAGATGCCCGACCAGCATATCAGAGCCCCGGACGATGCAGCAGTCTTGCGGGGAATGGAGTTGCTGGTCCAGGCAGAGGTCCCCTCAGAGGGGGCAGACGGGAGCGAATCCACCATTGTCCAACCGTCCTTCACATTCCAGAGATGCAGAGGCAGTGGCAGTGGCGGGGGTGGCAGAGCTGAAATCACAACTGTTGGCGACATGTGCGACGTGCTGGAGGCGCGCCAATTCTCGGCCGAGTTCCCAACTGCCTGGGAGGAGCAGGAGCCATACTGCGCGCGGACGAGGCCGCCGGTCGTCGACCTACGGCTCCTCCGTGGCTGGAAAGAGGCCTGCTACTCCTTCCATTCGCCCAGCTGCGATACGTTGGGATTCTCAACGACAGCGCGCCGGCCACCCACTATGCGCCTCATAGACGTTGATAATATGTGTCTTGTAGAGACATCAGATCAGTCTGTGGGATGGGTGGCGCTTAGCTACGTCTGGGGGCACGATGTCTTTCCGACCCTGAGGAGCCACAATCTAGAAGGGCTCATGCAGATTGGCGGACTCGAGGAACTGCGACTACCGCAGACCATCTTGGATGCCATTACCGTGACTCGCGGGTTAGATGAGCGGTACCTTTGGGTGGACAGCCTCTGTATCGTCCAAGACTCGGTCGGAGATAAATCCAAGTGGATATCATTCATGGATGTGATATTTGCCTTGGCGGCAGTCACTATCGTGAATCTATCCGGAGATAGAGCGGCGAGCGGTCTTCCGGGGGTAGCCAGCAGCAGCAGCAGCAGCAGTAGCAGCAGCAAATCCAGGAGTGTCCAACCCATCATCCATTTGGCCCACGGGATCGACATGGTCCTCGCACCTCAGCCCCATGCGCTCGGGTTCAGGGACTCGCTCCAAGTGGGGACCTACATGTCGAGGGGATGGACCTTCCAGGAACTGATTCTATCTCAGAGAATACTCGTCTTCACGCCAGAGATTGTCTTCTGGGAGTGTCGCCAGGCCTGTTGGCGCGAGGACTCCAACTGGGAGGTGATCAACAGGGACGACGGAAACGACCAGCACGTCTTCTCCGACAGGGTTCTGGACTTGGGGTCTAACGACATCAGGGCAGCCACCGCCGACACCTTTGACGATGTATACCAAACCCTGGTCTCTCGATACTCGAGGCGTAACCTGTCCAACGAGGGTGACGGCCTGGCTGCCATTGAGGGCATTCTCGGCGTCCTGGAACAGCTCGTGGGCGTGGACTTCGCCTGGGGCCTGCCCAAACCGTTCTTTGGCGTGGCCTTGACGTGGCCGATCGTCGATGAGGCCCCACGCAGGAGGGTAAAAAGATGCCAAATTCCCACAGCTTCCACCACTCTGGAAGGCTCACAGAAGCAGCAGCAGCAGAACTGGCTGGAAGTGCCGCTTCCCAGTTGGTCCTGGGTCGGCTGGACCGGTACAACGGGGTTCAACGACGTGTTTGGCAAACTGGACTCGGAGCATGCCGGGCTGGAATTCTACATGTTCAACAACCATGATGGGTATGCCGCTTCCAGTGACCAACTTCTTTACAGGGTGGTGCAGGATCAACATTCTTCTCAATTCAACGTTGGCGAGGGCAACGCAACCTCAGCGCAATGCCAGCGAAACCCGTCCGACTGGCGCGGGGACACGAACCTCCCGGTCACCACCGACGACATACCCGCCGAGCTTCTGGCCCCGGAGATCTGCCCGATCCTGCTCACATTCTGGACGAGCTGCGCTAAGCTGCAGGTTGGCGAAGTTGACTTCTCGGGTCAAGACCAAACAGGGACTTTCTGGGAACAAGACGGTCGAGGCAATGTTGGCACACGGATCGATGTCTGGTGGGATCATAGACTGGCCGAGGACCTAAGGCCCGACGAGCGCACGGTGAATATTGTCATTGTCGGCCGCCACAGTCTGGAAACATATAGAAACAGACGCGAGCTTGTTGCTTTCATGGTCAAGGTTAACGAATATGGTGCGTGGGAAAGACGTGTCACGGTTCACGTGGAGGAGGAGGATTGGAATGCGTTGCAAAGTAGAGAGTGGAAATTGGTATTTTTGGTTTAACGCTGACAATTGATATTGGAAAAGATTCAATGCAACAAAATTGCTACATGTGCTCTACGTCTGCACAGTAGAGTGGCAGACTTGGTATATTAGGGAATTCACATCGAAATGCTGCTTACAAGGACATGAGTATAGAACATAAAAGGCGTATCTCGTGACTAGATTTGCCGCATGAGCGACATCTTCTTCAAGGCCTAACGCGTCTTCGTCTAGCTCGGCAATACGTATGACCGGAGCATCCTCGCCCTGGAGCATATGGGCAGGATGGTCGACGAGGTGGCCACGATCAACGCTACAGTCATGCCGACTATGGCCGGGGCGGCCGACGGAGCCGCTGCGGGGGTCAATAGGGACTACGGACACATATACGGCTACTTCTTCCTTAGACCCTAGTTCCGTCGCCTGTAGACCGTTTAGGAAGCCTCGCTAGCAAGGAAGCTCGTCGTGCTATGCGGGGACCGCGAGGTCGACTTCGGCCTGCTCTGCGAACTAGCGAGCCAGATGCTAGTCTATAGCTGTCTTGGATTGGTGCGTGTTTAGGGAGACTGGGGAGAGGATATCAGGACGGCTATTGTCGGTATCTCCGAGCTCTGTTCCATGCGAGGGCGCGGTGCGACGGGGCTGTCAGGCTGTGATACATCCATCAAAAGATTCATAGCTCTAGTGCGCAACTCACGCTTCCGACAGGCCACGATGCCCACGGATAGAGTACACGCCCTCATAAGCATCGCGCCTCCTAGCCGATTTGAGGACGATAACGATAGAACAACTCACTGCTCGGGGGTTCCGTCTAGGTACGGTAAGCGATATTGTGCCACAGACCGCCTTCACTGAAGAATCGAATCTTGGTCTAGAGCGCAGCTATCCGTATGACGCTGCTGTCGCCGAGTGGGAGGAGGCCTGTCTGCGTCTGTGTTAAAAGACCCTAGGCCTGAACTCGGGACACGTGTATACCGCCCATATCGACATACTCTTGGCTCAACCGGCGAGTAAGTCTGCTGTCGTCGACGACATATTGGTGAATTCCTACCTTATCTTCCATAGAGAAACTTGCCCCTTTATTGCTCGTCCTCACGTTGTAGAGCTGCTTATAATCAACGTAGTTACATGATACCTTCACATACGACCATAGCTAGTGGAAAATACGGGGTCCCGTCCGCTCCCCCAGAGTCAAGCCACTGAGCGGTGGATTAGTAGTTGGGTCGGTGACGACCAGCGAATACCCGCTGTTGTATGTATTTTTTTTTGGTCGTTATATCTATTTTCAATATGCCGTAGAGTATGTACATGTACACGATATAAGCCGGAAAATCATAGTCTTAGCACTGCATACGATCATGTTTCGAAAACACTTCATGACGGGAGCTTCATCGATTGTGTCGAGGCCAGTGTTGGCGCAATAATTGTGACGCAATGACAGGGCTCTACACGTTTTACAGCATGTAAGCAGCATGCAGATAAAAGTCGGTTGAACATGGAAGTGGTAACATACTCGGCCAGCCGACCCGATGGTCATGTTCAATATCATGTAGTGTACGCAGCATGCATATCCTGATACACAGTGCAGTCTCTTCAACTTGCACTCTCACTGATTCAGCCTCTGGTGGGCTCTGCTCGTGTCCGCTGCTCGGCTGCCAAAAGGACACTGGCCGTGCCTCGCCTACAACAAATGCGAGCTGTGCATCACTGTAAAAGACGACTCTTCTATCTCTTGTTCCACATACTTGTCCTCTGTCACATTGAAGTTGGACTATCGAAGTGGTCTGACGGAATATATTAATAGAAGGTGCCTGTTTGATTGGTGTGACATGTATCAATATATTGATGAAAGATTTCCACGTGAGAGGTGTGATAGTATACTGACTTGTATATATAGTTTATCACAAGATGTTCATGTGCGATAAATCTCAGATACCTCGATGCATAGACGAGGCGCATGCGCCATTTCTCGCTACATGTGCATTGCCTCGGCCTCAATATATCGTCATTCTGGCCGCTGTTTTACATTAGTACCACTAACCAAATTGAATACTCAAGGACGCAACATCATAGTTGACGAGTGAGCTCGCATATGTAATCATGGCGGCCCTTGTTATACGACATGGGCTTGAAGATACGGCGGTGACTCGCTCATCTTGATGGTTACGTATGCATCGATTTGCTTGGAGAAATACAACTTGAGTGTTTGCCATCCTGAGGTTTAAACCGCCATTAGTTCTACCATGTTGCGAATTGCCTTGGAATGACGTTGCCATGATGTGGCAATATGCCCCCTTGGTCTCTCTTTACTTGCACTATTGACATAATACTGACTCGGGCCCGGAATTGCAATTCAAATACAAGCACGGGCAGCATCGAAAGCTCAAGGGTCAAGCACACAAAGCCACCATCGCCATCACTCCAAATTGGACCACCACCATCTGCCAACCCCACCCAAGAGTCAGTGCTAAAACTACAAATATGCGGCTCATCGATCTACTTGTCCAGGCGGCACGGCACTTCTCTTTACATTCACAATGGCATCCTGCGCCGACGTCCCCGATCGCGACTGGACAAAGATACTGGCATACAATCCACCCGAGCTGCCAGGGACACACCACGTCTGGATGTGGCACGACAAGGAACTCGGTCAACGCTTCATCAAGTTTCTCAACGTGCCCGACGACTACGACCAGAGAGACGTCGCCCACGCCGACTACGTCGGCATGTTTTACACCTTCAACAATCGCGAGGTCTGGTTGACCATTGACGACAAGCGCCTCTTCCGAACCCCCGACTATGATGAGACGACAGACGACGACGTGCAGCCCGAGTCGCCCGAGGACTGGCCCATCATGACGCCCCAGGAGCTGAAAGATGCACTGAAGAAGCATCCGTCCTTTGAGGAGCTCAAGGCATCTTTCGATGCCATCTTGGCACTGCGGGACGCTGTCAGAAACGGTCATGACCAGCCCGCAACCGAGGATCATGATACATCATGACTACGACACAGAAGCATCACATATTCCCTGTTGGAAACCATCCCGTACTTGATGTCCTCCAAGATACACAGACCGCACGGAATTGAGTAAACCTCGCTAAATGTGGCCAAAGAGACTGCACCGGATATTTCGGACTAAGGGCTAAGGGAGTAGAGATAGAAGGCTCTTGATTGGAATACATGTACTTGCACGTACTTGCTGCTCGCCCCATACCCTGTACTATATCGCTAGGACCCTCCCGCACCTTCACTCTTCTACAGTACATGTAGTCCCGTATCGCCTATCTCATACATATCCCTACCTAGAAGGACTCGTTGTCGGAAAGTACTGACACCCGTTCCCTAGGTGAAGGAGGCTTGTCCGTGGTTCGCAACGAGTGTTATGTCCATTCGTAGTCTTGCGCGAGCGTTGAATGATCGGCATGGCCCTCCGGGAATGGCGGCCTTGAACTTAACTCATTCATCTCACTCGGCTGGGGCATATCGCCCGAGTCCTTGTCACTGCGGCCAGTCAGGTTCCCCTCGTTGTACGTGCCACCGATACCATCAGGATTGTTGATAATGATCTTGAATATCCAAGGCCGAAGTTCCACCGTACTCGGCAGTGTCCTTCCATCCCGGCGGCCAATCCTCTTGGAAGTTTCACGTCGAGGGTGGAAGTGTATACGCCGAAGGTGGGATACAGCATTGTATTCACTTCCATATAGTTTTCCCTGTCGGCAATGTTTGCATTCGCCCAGAGGAATTTCGGGAACCAACTCCGGCGACAGATCAGCAGTGCTCGGCTCTTCGCATTTGTACGCGGCGCGGGTGGCTGAATGGATCCTGTCTAGGTGCCGTTTGTACTCATGGCGTCCTCGGAACGTGGGCGTTGGGCTGCAGAGCTTGCACTGTATGTTTCCACCGATCTTTTGAACATCACCGTCGCCAATATTGCTGCTACTGCCGTGGTCGCGACCATGGATGGTGCCAATCTCCCCATTGTCGCTAGTTGGGCCGTCGCCCTGTGAATTCATTGAAGAAAACGAGTCGGTAGAATGGTCGGACGACGACGTCCGAGCATCGACTGTCGGATTGAGAGCACCGTTTGAGCCATCCTCCTCATCCGCGGGGATTATTGGCAACGCAAACAAAGCCAATTGTTCCATATGCGAGGCCAGGTGTCGCTTGAACTCGGTTGGTGAGGCCCAGATATTGTCGTCCAGTACGTCAAGAGGTGACCGCTTCCTCTTCTTCAGACGCACGACCCAGTCTGAGCAACAGGGGCAGTCCTGTGCTCGGAATTGCCTGACTGACCGCTGCGACATCTGCAGGAGAGCATCTTCACTGCCGTATTGTATGACATCCTGGTGTGTACTGCGTATGTGCGAGCCATATGCCTGTTTGTTGTCGTAAACGCTGGATGTGCATAGCGGGCATGCGTACTCGGTGCGATGATTCTCCATTTCGTGTTCAAACCAGTCGTTGGCGGTGCTGAAATACACGCCATTGCACTCGGCAAACGAGCAAACATATGAGCGGAGGTCTGCATAGACATGCTTCACCCACGAACTTTGGCCCGATAACGTAAGTATTCGGCAGCAAAATGGACACTCCACCTCATCGCTGGGTCCGTGCTTCAAACTGTACAGGTCGGGGATCCGATTGATGACTGGATTTTCCGTGTCGCCGTCAACAGTGCGAGAAATAGTCGTGTTGGACGCTGTGTCGTCTTCGAAGTGCCCCGGATCACCCTGAGAGTTCAGCATCATGGCCGTTATATTCCCCGGGATGATGGTTGTTGCTTTTGTAGAGGCCGGTAAATGGGTTTGCGGGTCCAAAGTGTTTATGCCTGCGCCCTCGAGCCTCTCTCGATGACCCCGAATATAGCTCAGGTAATGTCGCCGAAGTGTGATTGCTCGACCCAACCGTTTCCCAAGCCAGTCGTGCTTCTCAAAAAGCCTAGGGAACCTGTTGCGCACATGCTCAATATCAAACTCGTCGTTAATTCTGCAAGGGCTATGGCGAAGAGCTCTTGCAAAAAGGTCCGTTTTGGAGGATTGTCGAATAAGGGTAGATGTGCGAAAGAGGCGCGTGATTCCCGCTTGTATGTCCCTGAGCAGAATCGATTCTTCGTCCCAGGGTTCGCCGTCCTCTTCGTCTTTCATGTCTGGGACCCCCATCCCAGACTCTCCCCAGCGCAAGCCAGACGCAATTTCCAAGACTTCGCAGAGTCAGATATGCACGTGCGCGGGAAGGGCAGTATTGAGAAGACTCACGTTCAGTCGTGATCTCGACCAGGTGTGTAAGGAGGGTGGCGATGTAATCCAATACAGCCCCATCATCGCGAAGTCGGTACTCGAGTGACATGCGAGAATCGGGCTCATTCAGCGCACCGATGTTGCCCGCCCAAAGGACAAATCTGTCCAGGCAGTCGGACACACTCTCCTTGGTGAGGCGGGTCGAGTATGGCGAACCCTTGGAAATTGCCAACGCTGCGGATTCGAGATTGGCGACACATTGGCGACCTTTTTCGGAACACGACAACGACGACATATTTGCTCTGAGAGACAGCGGACTTTGAAGTATGTCTTGCTAGCAGAGTCCCTGGAGTGAGAATAGTTGGAGTTGAGGGAAGGTACATATATGCATGGCAATGCCTCCAAGGTTGAAGGTAAAGAGCACAGTCATCTTGACCAGCTGCTTCTCAATTTGATGAATGTGCGCATTAGTTCACCAGTAAGAACGAGGAGAGGGGTGATACCTGATGAGGGGTAATGCCTGATGGGGGGTAGGCGAGAAGCGTGTTGTTACTTTGAAATCAGATGTAGTCCATACAATGAAGTGCGAATATGCATGTACGTTATGCATGGAAGCCTCACTTTTCCAAACTTCCCCGCCGAATGCGCGAGGAATAGAAGCGTGTGCCCGTTGACCCTTCCTACCCTACTAACTTTAAGCGGGGGTGGCATCTACCTTTGTTTCTGATTTCTAGTCCTCATCAGACCCTACCTCACAAATGAGCGGATTCGAGATCGCCGGCATAGTCCTAGGGGGCATTCCCCTCATGATATCTGCCCTTGAACACTGGCGAGGGGTATCCGAGATCTGTGGCTATTACCTTCACATCCGAGATGAGCACCAACAATGCCTCGAGCAGGTCAGCGTTTATAGGATCTTCTACCATAGGAACCTTCGGGATCTATTGATCCTTGTCACCGACGACGATGACCAGGTTTCCCGGTTGATGAAAGATTCGAGTGATGCAGACTGGAGAAGCCCAGTCTTGGCGTCGCGGCTGAAAGAACGTCTGCAGGCTTCATATACCGTTTACATGGCCATTGTGAATCGTATGGACGAAACCATGAGGGACCTGCAGAGGGCCCTCGCATTCGACAAAGAGAAAGTCCAGAGCCGCCTCCGCGAGCCGGAGAGTAGCTGGCAAGCCGACCGAGCAACGTCCCCCAGCTTGACGAAGATAAAACTGGATCTCGAGTTTCGTAAGTTCCGGTTCAAGTTCAGCTTCAACAAGCGAAAACGAGACGAACTTTTCGATTCCCTTGCGCGATACAACCAACAACTCCAAGAGTTGCTTGCGGCGACGTATGGCCCGATCGATTACATCTACCAGCAACCTGCAGTCGGCCCTGGCCACAGACGCTCAACTCGCGCTCTCGAGAAGGCGCTCGAGATCGCCAGGAGGGACTCAGTCGAATTGTTCAAGGCCATCGAGAAGGCATGGCAATGCCCCTGCCAGCAACACCACATCGCCAGCCTCAAGCTCGAGCACCGCACCAATATAGAGGTCCACTTCGAGGTCGTCTTGCTCTTTAACTTGTCGCCAGCGGTCATGGCGGAGCTCGCAGCGAGACCATGGATCCAGAAAGAGCTCACATGCAGCCACATACGCGACTGCCCAGCTGCGCAAACAGCAGCCATGGGTTCTCCACCAGCTCATCAACACGTTTATCCGTTGACCCCCCCGACCAGCAACCCTTCCCCGCTCCAAACCGAGCGCGCGGCTGGGAAGAGAGTTGCATTCGCATCGCCATCCGGAGAAGCTCATAGGATGGAGTTTTCCAGAGCAGGTCTCTGCCAGCGGCTCGGCCATGGCGCTCAAGACGACTGTATGGGCACGATCGACTGCCGAGGCAGAGAATACCACGTCCACCCGCTTTGCAAGAGGCTCCCGGACGCCCACACGGCCGCGGTGACACTAGACTATATCCTGTCCAGCCAGTATGCTGGTAGCATCACCAGACGGCAGCGCTACCATCTAGCCCTTCTGGTTGCCTCGTCTGTAGCTCAGCTCCAGTATACCGAGTGGCTGAGAACTGGGCTGACAAAGGAGGCTATCTTCTTCCTTCCCTGCGCGGACGACTGCGACGTGCCTTTCCAGGAACCTTTCATCCTGCAGGACTTCTCCCCGCCCGCAGACAGGTCAGAACCAGGGGGTACCCTCAACTCGTGCAACTTCTTGTCGCTGGGTATTCTTCTCCTGGAGCTCTGCTTCGGGCGACGCCTCGAGGATCATCCGGGTTATCTAAAGCTCCCGCCCGGATTCTCGGCATCAAGATCAGTATTCGACGTCAAGGTGGCTCTAGAGTGGTCTGGAGGCATTATGGATGAGGCTGGAGAGGATTACGCCTCGGCTGTGGCTTGGTGCTTTGCCTGCGCGACAAAGACGAGTCGGTCATGGAGGAGCGACATGGTGAAAAAGGTCATTCGACCCCTTGAGCTGTGCCAGCAGCATTTCATGTCAAATGGATACTCATAGGGTAGAATTAAACAATCTCCAAGCACATACGGCCATAGCTAGTGACGAGGTCCCGTCAAGCTCTGACAAACTGTGTGATGTCCGCCTTCATAAGCATAAGGTACTTATATTATAGTGTAGGCTTCTAGTAAAATCTATGTACCCTTCGGAATCGTGGCGCTCTGCTTACGTGCGCCTATGGGCTGCCGCAACTGGTGATGATTAGCAAGGAAAAGAAGGAAAAGCGGAGTGCTGCAACAATGAGCGAAGATGACTGAATGTTCCGCACTGCTCTTTGCGTCTCTTCCAGATATGGGCACTCCTACTGCATGGAACTCGACAAACCGAGGATAACTGTAATATGCCGAATCTAGGAGAACGGCTATTATCATCACGTGCTCTAGCTCACGGCCTTGCCTTGACAAATCATGGCTATGTCCATTACTGGATGTCAGCTCGGTGCATATACAATGTACATGGTATCAACTGATGCCTTCGCGACCAGCATCGCGTGACCATTTCCGTCTGTACCGAAAGACTGTTCGAAAGTTCAGGATGCAGGGCGCCGGCTACCAATTGCACGAGTACGACGGAGCGATACGACGCAATACGGCGTAGCATGTGCATGGTGCATATCGGAGGCAGGCTTCCGTACAAGGTTGTCAATCAGGAGGAAAAGAGGACAGAATCACCGCCACAAACGACGCGGTCATAGCACAGCAACGCCATGTCATGGCGGTCTTTCCCCCTTCTGCCCTTGGGCCCTGGATTGGGCTGGGCCTTACGGCGCGCGCTGGCCACGGTCCCCTTGTAGTCGTAATCGTCGATGTGATGAAACCAAGCCGTTGCCGCGGGAAGCTTCATTGGTTGCGGCATGACATGCGGTGAAGCCACGGGCCAACGCGATGTGATATGCAGGCAGACGGAATCTCACTCCGATTTCTCTCGACTCGAGTTACACATGAACAAAGATCACCAGCGTGTGTGTGTCTGCTGCAGAGAGAGAGAAAAAAAAAACTCTTCCGTCAGATGCTCCCTTATCTTGTCGGATTGTTTTTTTCCTCTCTGCATCCTCTCTAATCGCCAACGTCGATGGGGCAGGCGTGCCAACAATAGCATCATGGCGTTTCGAATGTGGCCGGTCGGCACAAGCACGGCGACTATTTCAGACAAGGCGAGCGTCCACGTCGTGGAACATGTTATCCAAGCCAAGGAGACGGTAGGGCTGGCCACGGAGTTTTGCAATTGCTGCACCCCAGATCGTGAAGCGTTTCTGTCCACGACAGAAAAGGCACATGCCGGTATGTTTTTGACGTCGGGTCTATTTCCTTCTTGTTGTTTGTTGTCATCTTCTTGGCCCCTCTGCATCGCATCCATCATTTCGGGCCGTCGGCGAGCCAGACCCTCTTTGCCTCTCTATCCGTTGCAGGCAACGTGGGGAAGCGAAATGTTCCTCGATCTATACGAGTACGATGGCTTCATTTCGGGAGCAACGGTGGCAGAGATGAGAAAGGATTCAGTCGAGTCAGACCGAGACCGGGATTGAGCACTGGCCCCCTCCCCCCGTTTGTCTACCCCTTTGTCTCTCTCTCGTTTCTTTGCATGGCGTTGAATGGTGAATGGATGATGCAAGTCAAGCGGTGGGCTGGCTCCGGGGCTGGTTCTGGGGCTGGTCTGGCCTGGACGAGCGGCAGTTGCGGCGTTTTGGGAAGGCGCGCTAGATCCGTGTTAGTTCACCGAGCGCTCCTTCCACACTTTTTGGCGGGGCAGGGTCCTGCTTCGGATTCACCTTGGACTCACTTTGGAGTCACGCCTCTCAGCTTTCTGTCCCACTTGCATCATTCTCAACATTCTCAACATTCTCGCCATTATCGTCACATTTCTCTTTCGATTTCTTGGCCCTCGACCTTCCCACTGCACTTTAAGCCTATTCCCTTCCTCCCAGCCTTGTGCAGCTCCCCATTTCTTTGCCACACAGAGGTCATTACCAAAAGCCTAGTGCCCTTTCTGCCGCTTTCTTCTGCCCCTCCATGGCTTGATGCGCAAGGACTGGACACACGATAGTCCTGTTTGTTCCCATTGCCTCCTGGCCTTGCGCAGTCCTCTCTTTCTGATCCTACAAGTGTGCTAATTCAGCCCAAGCAGATCCCAAAACGTACCCGGTCGACATGCATTCCTTCGACGCCCCTGGCGCGCCGTCAATTGCGCCAGCCGAACCCGATGATACGTCAGACACTCTGGTCCCCGAACTCGTCCACAGCTTGCGCCATGGAAACACCGTCTTGACGCTCGCCGTGAGCCCCCAGCACGATCGCATATACTCTGGCACCCAGGACGGAGAGATTGTTGCCTGGTCCTTGTCGACCTTTCAGCAGATCAACATCATCCAGGCCCACAAGCGCAGCGTCCTTTCCCTATTCCTCTCCCCCGACGCTTCCCTCCTCTTCTCCAGCGCCGGCGACCCAATCATCAACGTCTGGTGCCCCAAGACTCTCACCCGCCTGTACGAAATATATTCGACCCACGATGTCGGCGACATCTTCTGCACGGCGTACAGTGCCCAGTACGACACATTGTACATTGGCGCACAGAACTCAACGATACAATGGGTGACGCTCAACGACCCCTCCGTGCGAGTGTCTCCCGACTCGTCCCGCCACCCAAACCGCAGAAACCACCGCTTCTTTGACTCCAAGGCTGTCGGTGGTACGAGTACGCCTCGGCGGAATGACCAGCGCTGGGACTTGATTCCTCCAGCCAAGGCTATGCTGGAGATTGATAATGGCGCTGTTCGAAACTTTGCGCACAATGGATACGTTTACTGCATGCTCATGGCAAAGGGTCCTACTGTCGAGGTCGGGGACAACGAGGATGTCCTGATCTCCGGGGGTGGCGATGGTACAATCAAGGTGTGGAGTCTTACAGGCGCCTCGGATGGACAAGACGACGATCCTGCGCACGGTATCGAGGAGCTCATGACACTCGGCGTGGATGACGCTGAGTCTGTGCTTTCGCTGGCTATCGATGGCTCATTCCTCTACTCTGGAAAGCTCGACGGCATCGTTGAGCTGTGGGACCTCGACACTGCCCAGCGGCTGCGTGTCATCAAAGCTCACGACTGCGACATCATGTCTCTCCAGATGGGCTGGGGGTTTCTCTGGGCTGCCTCGACCAATGGCTGGGCAAGTGTATGTATTCCTTGTGCTCATCCTCCGTCCATGCTGCATCCTTACTTACTCTTATACAGAAATACAGCACCGCCCACTACGGCAAGTACCGGCAAGCAGACACGGTTACGACTGTGAGCCAAAAGTACCAGTGTTTGAGCAAGTGGAAGGCCCACAGTGGCAAGATTCTCGCGTCATCAGCCATCACCTACCACAATCAACAATACTTCATCACGGGAGCCAACGACAATGACATTTCCGTCTGGACCTTCAAGGACGGCGATTGCTCCACGTCCGAAAAGACGGACGAGAGCACCGACGTTCTCCTGTCTGCGTTGAGGGACTTTGTTTCCTACAAGACCATTTCGTCGCGAGTAGAATACGCCGAGGACTGTCGCAAGGGTGCTACCTACCTCGGAGCACTTTGCAAGCGTCTGGGTGGCCATGTCGAGATGCTTAGTACCAACCGAGTGCATAACCCGGTCATGTATGCCAGGTTCTCGGGCAAGAAGGAGGCCGGAAACGACCGCAAGAAGATCCTCTTCTACGGACACTACGATGTGGTGGCTGCCGACAACAAGACGGGTGCATGGTCCACGGACCCGTTTGTTCTGAAGGGTACCAACGGATACATGTATGGTCGTGGTGTCAGTGACAACAAGGGGCCTGTGCTCGCCGCCCTGTATGCAGTCACGGAGCTGATCCAGGCGCAGAAGCTGGAAAACGACGTTATTTTCCTCATTGAGGGAGAGGAGGAGTTTGGATCGAGAGGATTTGAGGAGGTGGTCCGGAGCAACAAGGACGTCATTGGCGACGTTGACTACATTCTGCTGGCCAACAGCTATTGGCTAGACGACGAGGTTCCCTGCCTGACCTACGGCCTGAGAGGTGTACTGCATGCCACGGTGTGTGTCGAGTCGCCACGGCCCGACATTCATTCGGGTGTCGATGGCTCCTACATGATGGATGAGCCGCTGTCCGACCTTACGTGTGTGCTGTCAAAGCTCAAGGGGGCGCGTAACCACATCCAGATCCCGGGCTTCTACGACGGCATCCCTCCGATGACGCCGGAAGAGGAGGACCGGTATGATGAGATCGCGTCGATACTCATCCAGAGGAGCTCGGAGGCGGTATCGGAAGAAAAGCTCAAGCAGTCGCTCATTGCACGCTGGAGAGAGCCCAACCTGACAGTTCACCGCTACAAGGTGTCCGGGCCGGACGGCAGCCTAATCAGTAGCCACGCAAGCGCCAACATCAGCCTTCGACTGGTTCCGGGCCAAGAGGTGGACGAGGTGGCCCGCCAGCTGGTCGAGTTCCTGGAGAAGGAATTTGCGGCTCTCGAGTCGCAAAACTGGCTACGAGTCAAGATTGATAACAGGGCGGAGCCGTGGCTGGGCAACCTCCAGAACGACATTTTCCGGACGCTGGAGCAAGCCATCATCGAGGCGTGGCCTGACTCCTTTGAGAGCGGCGATGCGGCTGATGCTTCGGTCGATGGCGGCGATGCCAAGCCGTCAAGGCCGCGCAAGCCGCTATACATCCGAGAGGGTGGCTCGATCCCGGCTATCCGATTCCTGGAGAAGGAGTTTGAGGCGCCGGCAGCGCACCTCCCATGCGGCCAGGCTAGTGACTCGGCGCATCTGAGCAATGAGCGCATCAGCCTGGTGAATCTTGTCAAGGCGCGGGAGATTTTTGCCAAGGTGTTTGAAAGGCTGTGAGGTCTGGTGGCATGTTGACGCTATGCTCTGTCTGACGGTATGTCTGACGACACTGCTGACGACACGACTGTGACAAAAGGACTGTCAGGCTGTGACGGCACGACTGGACGGCTCATACTGTACTTGGTCTGGCTTCTCGAGAGACGCGAGACGATTGGCGAGGGGGGCTGTGTTTTAGACTGGTAAATGTATTAGTCGTCACCCTCTCACTGGATGCGCTACACTGGAATTGAGGAGGATCGACACCAGGGTTCTAATTCTGGTGCTGGTGCTGGTGCTGGTGCCGGTGCTGGTGCTAGTATTGAATGCGGGGGTTGCGTGCCGAGAGAGCACATGCTTGCGAGGCCTCCTCGCCTTGGAATTGAACTCTGGGCGCCTTGGGCGAGTGAGTCTAGCGCGTGCGCCCGCGTCGTATCGAGTGTTTCACAAAGCATGGGCGATCCGGGGTACGAGGGTGTCCTGCATTGGTCCACTGTCCCGACATTGCATGACTTGCGGTTTTATCATTCTTCTTCTTCTCTTCTTCTTCTTTTTTTTCCTACCGGGGATCAATTCCATAATTGATTTGTTCATAGTGTTGTTTCTATTCTCCCCGGATGGTAGATGGGAAAAAGGAAGACCTCGGTTCTTGTATGTACATCAATAACGTTTTTAGTATTCCCAAAGACGGGTTTAGGTTCAATGGTATGGCCAAGAGCCGTTGCACCGTCTACAATGTACCACGTCATGATCATTCAGTACAGTAGAGCATCACACAAACGAATGCTAGGTATTAACGTTGGCCCTTGTTGCGATGCAATGGCCTGCAAGCCTGCAAAGTGAAAAAGGGATGCATTATGGCTCGTTCCCCCGCCCTCGGAGAAAAGACCAGGCCCTCGATTTCTCTTATAACCTTGTTCCATCATTGCATTTCACAAGATAACGGACAGTTTCATCCTCATTGACTATCGACGAGTTTATTGCCCTTCCATTCATCCATCCATCCCTCCCATCCCACATCTCCCTTTGTCCTCTGTACCTCTCCGACTCTCCGACAGAGACAGATACAGAAGGAAGACGAACCGAATCGTCTAGTGTCCTAGTCCACGCAACGCACGTTGTTATCTATCCACTGCTTACAGGCCCCATCTACCGGTGTGCCTGACTTGACTGACTGGTAAGTACAAGGGCCATTGCGGCTCCTGTTGGTTGTACTTACTCGTGGGGAGGGCTTGACATGACATGGACACATTGCCACTGCCACACGGCGCCACAAGGCTGCCTACCTCCTTAGGGGTTCTTGGGGTTTGTGCCATCGGGAAATACAGGGATCAGGGAACATGATCATGGCGTTACGAGTGTTTCCAACTGCCGGTCCTGTGCCTGAGTCTATCCTGCCTGTCCTGCATATGCTGCCCACACCCCTTCAACGCGGCCCCACGAGTCATTGGAATGATGCAACGGTGGACCCCCTTTTTGGTTCTCCCCTTGCCCTGTGGCCCTGCCATGAAAGGGGTTCAGCTCAAGGATGGGGCTGGACGCGAATACTGACTACTTGATTGTGATGCAGATTCTAAGAGTCCAGCCTTATCTGGTTTCTGTGCTGCCAATCCTTGGTGGCCCTGACCTGACTCTGACATGTCAGTTACACTCTTTCCTTGGTTCCTTCCTTTTTCTTTTTCATATCATCCACTCATTCAACAACCCCGTCTTCCCTTCTTCCCTTCTTTACATTCTTTACATTCATTTCTTGATTACTCTTTTGCATATCGCATCATACCCCTTCCTTTGTGTGTTTCTGCACTATAGACTTGCTGTTTCTTTTGTGTTTTGTTTGTTTGTTGTTGTTGTGTCACATCCAAATATTCACACGATGCCTTCGTTATATAGAACCTTGGTCACCGCTGGCCTCGCATCCATCTTCTTCACCACCGCAGCAATGGGCGACAACAGCACCGACGACACCCAGCCCGTTGGGCAGAACCCCATCGCCGGCGATGGCGAGCACAACTACACGACGGACTTCCTCGGCAAGCAGTGGGCCGACAACAGCTGCTCCAAGCGCGACCTGGGCTTCACCGGCAAGCTGGGCGGCAAGTGGTACGCCGTCTACGGCGACACGCTCTGGGCCGCGCCCGGTGTGAGCAAGGCGTCCAACGACACGCCCGGCTTCCACGGCATGGTGCGCGACTCGCTGTCCGAACTGACAGACGACCCGCTCGTCGTGCACGATTTGCATCTCAACGACGACAAGCCCGTCCCGCACCAAAAGCAGTTTATGCCTTTTAATGAGAGCCTCGGCGAGGATAACAGCTGGGGATTTGGGGGCACCAGCATTGTCGAGACGGACGAGGGTGGTCCCACGGGAGCGCTGTACTATCTTGTTGTATGTTCACCTCCCCCCACTTGCGAGCGCAGCAAGGCCCAGCCTCCCCGGCTAGGGGCCGCCGGAGGCATAACCTGCAAGAAAGAAAAGACTAACAGTGTGAACGCGACAGAACTCGGATGAGCACTACAAGGGCGCTGGCATCGCCAAGATTGAGCTCGTGGACGGGGTCCCGACGGTGACGAAGCGGTACGGCGACCAGGGGTGGTGGTGGAACGGCGACAACACGGCCAAGTACGGCGACGTGGCGGCGTACCGCGACGAGAGGTCCGACTACATCTACGTGCTTGGCAACCCACCCAATAGTGTGTCTGAGTGGCCGGCGTCGCAGTATGTCTACCAGGCGCGTGTCAAGGCGGGAGACGCCTTCGATCTCGACAAGTACGAGTACTGGTGGGGTCGCGAGCAGGGCTGGAAGAAGGAGGTGCTCGACAAGTTTGATGCTTCCACGGCCGTCATGTGGGGAGCTGGTCAGGGTCAGATTGTCTGGAGCCCGTACTTTGAGAAGTACATTTACGTTCATATGAGTAAGTCCCTCTCTCACTTATAGCCCTACACTATTCTTTTTGTCTTGGGTACCATGGGCAATGCTATGGACAAGAGCGAGCGAAGCGAAGACAGCCCCCGGCAGGGCCGCCGGAGGCATACGAAAGGCATAGTCGAACAGCTACTGACATATGAACAGATGGACAAAACGCTGCTTTGCGCTTTGCCCCGTCTCCCGAGGGCCCTTGGACAGCTGACGAGGAGCTGTACACCACTCAGCCGATTGATGGCGGGCTCGTGTATGCTGGTCTGGCGTACCCCCATCTTGACCCGTCGGGTAAGACGCTGACGATGGGATGGACAAACAACAACCACATTGAGATTCTCAAGGTTTCCTTTGACTAGAAGGATTGGAGACATGTACAATGACTCTTGTACAATTTTATCAATGATGTAATTACCCAGGTTAATAGTAACTTTTGTGTTCATATGACTGGATTATATGTTACTCGTATGAGATTTTTAGTTGAATTCATTCCGGTGATGACTGCACCAGTGGTTATGTCTTCTGCGCCACCCAGAACTGCGCATTGTACGCACTCTTTGTCAGAGCACGCTCATCAAATCCATACGCCGCCTCCATACCCCTGACATGCCGTCCGGGAAGCGTGATGCTCCCGCACTGGTCCGACGCAACAGACGTGTCTATTAGGCGGAACCCATATCCCTCCTCCACGACGGTGAGCAGCTCATCCAACGAGAGCTGCACAAACGGTCCCGTCCCGTACAGAAGTGGTCCCAGGTTGATCCAGTGGCCGCCCTTGCGGAGCACACGGCGGATGGTGTCCAGGTATGCAGCCAGGTTGCGCGCCGTGTCGATGAAGAAGTATGTCACGACTACATCGTAGGCACCAGTCTTTTCAGATAGTATGGTGGTGAAGTCTCCTTCTACCAACATGATGTGGTCGCAAAGCAGAGGATTGTCAGGGAAGTGCACAGCGCGGTGCATGTGCTCTGTTGTGGCGTGGTGGGACCATCCGTCTGCAAAGGGGTGGAGGGATATCGCCTCGGTGTCGGAGGTGGAGGAGGCGTGTCGTTCGAGGAAGCGGTAGGCTGCGTTCATGGACATGGACCATTCGTTAAGAGTGACGGTGTAGCCTGACGGTGATGGTTAACTGGGGGTTCATTGAGGAGAGGGGAAGGGGTTGTTGTACCATGTCTGGATATGTCGTGACCGAGTCGGCCTAGACCAGATCCCGGGATGAGGACTTGTATGTCACTGCGAAACGAAGAAGAAGAAGAAGAAGATTTAGAGTGAGTATGGGGGGATAAGCTGTCGAGTACAGAAGTGATGCACTGAAAGGTGTCCTCGCGCTCATATGACCCGCCCTCAGTTGTCCAGTCGCGGACAATGTGCTTGAGGGTCTGGGACGTGGCTATCCTGTCGGCCTTGCGACCGTCTGCCTCGCGCTGCTGGATGTGTTGGTCTAGTTCCGGGCGGGGGATGTCGTAGAAGGATAGAGATGAGTCGACGATGGAGTTGCAAATGTGCTGGTTGTGGAAGAGGAGGGTGTCTGTTGTGGTGAATTTGGAGGAGTAGTGGATGTGTTTTTCGAGGATCTGACAGGCCCCAATTAGCATATGTGCTCATTGAGTATAGCATCAATTGAGTACAGCAATTGAGTATAAGAGCAATTGAGTAAGACAGGATTGAGTATGATGAATGATTGTATGTATGGATTCGTACCTTGTGTTGAGACTTGGTCACCCGCTTATACAGACCCTGCAGACGGTCCAGCTCCTCCTTCTGGCGGGCGTGGTACCGCACAAAACCGTGGAGGGCGTCGAGTAGGCGGATACGGGGGTGATTGTCTCGTATGCCGTCTGTCCTCTTCATTCTCGCGGAGAGCTGGGCGTCCTCGGAGGTGTGTCGTGACGTTCTTGGAGGTGGGGAGATTCGACATATTTGGTCCTCGTACGGATCAAGTATACTCTGGGAGGTGTTAAACCACTGCAAAGAGGGTACCTCAAAGAGGAAGCTTCAAAGAGGACATTGCAAAGAGTGATCATATTCATACCGGAATTCTTGCATCTTGGAAGCATTGTGAAGCCGCTGCGAGGCCTATCAAGACGGCAAAGAGCAGCCTCCCCAAAAGGCACGACCAGTTCATCGTGTCGATGGGGGACTGATTGACTCTTCTTTCCCACGAGCACCAACTGGATATTATACATTATAATCCATGCATGCAATATGAACGCTTTGACCCCAATACATCTCGTGTTGTGGACGGAGTATGCACTGGTAGGAAACAAAAGGGCAAGCCTCCCCGCAACCTTGATGGCCGACTTAAAGGTCTTGGCAACCTCCGAGTCGAGCCATGATCCACCATCGTACCGTCACGACACCAAATCACAGCCCTGGATATGCAGCCTGGACAAGCATGTTGGTCATGGTTAAAATAGGCTTACTCTTTACACGGAGGACTCCGCGCTCTATACGCACGAGTATTGGTTCGATGGGGTCTGCAGGAACGCTTCCGTGCTCTGTTCTTTCTGACCTCTCCCAGTGGCCACAGCTGTGTATAAATACACCCTTCTAGTCTCCTCGAGAACCTGTCTGCCTCTCTTTCCATCTCATACCCGATCAATCCACTCGCTTAACTGCCTGCCTGCCTGCCTGCCCGCAATGAAGTTCTTCGCCCTCCTCAGTCTGGGTCTGACCCTCGTCGCGGCCGCCGAGTCCGAGAGCCTCGGTCCCTCTCCCACCGAGTCGTTTGGCTGCGAGCCTCACGGTGATCACGTATGTCCTCAATCCTCTCTACCATATTCTATATACCTTGATATCTTACTGACCGAACGTCAAGTACCACTGCGAGGGCCACGTCAGCGAGACGTCCAGCTCGTCGGGTACCACCCCCGCCACCGTCATCACCACGCCCGGAGCCTCCTCCACGGCTTCCACCACGGCTACGACCACGGGCACGGCAACCGATGCGACCGGCTCGGGCTCTCTGGCGCCCAGCCCGACTGAGTCGGTTGGCTGTGAGCCCCATGGCGACCACGTATGTTTCCCTTCCTGCCGTCTTATCCTGATTGTTTACTCTATTATGTATATGTATACTGACATGTTCGTAGTGGCACTGCGATGCTGCCGCCAGCAGCACGGGCTCCGACGACGACGATTCCGAGGGCACGGCTGCCACGGCCTCGGCCACTACTAGTGATGTGCCTACCGCTGCGGCCATGGCTAACTTGATTCCCCTGGCTGGTGCGATTGCCGCTGCCGCTGTGGCTTTCTAGATGGGCTGGGTACAGTGCTGGGGTCTCTTTGGTTTGGCTTTTGTATACATGATCTAAGCTAGATTCTTAATAGGAGGAATGGAACATTCGTTTCCGTGTCAAACCGTTTGGTAGCTCGAAGAATCATGTTGCACCTTACTTACGAGTGAGTGTGTGTTGATACAAGCTTACATTTAAGGTTGACCCACGCGAACAGCCCTGGAACAGAACAAATACGAGTACGGAGTAATAGGCAACCCACAAGAACATGCAGAATCCTCTCAGATGACCTGATTTGTTTCCTGTTTTCGACGAGGGAATTGTTGGCTGTGCGAATCCCTGTTGCTGGTCCATCAAGGTTCTCGCACTCGACTGTTCAGCTCTTGGCGATCCATGTGGACTCGTACATATGGAGTACGAGTACGAGTAGTAATACCCGTCTGCAGAAAAGAGCAAGCAACATCCATTTCAATTACAAACTATCGAGTACGATTATCATACACGGCCTCTGAAGTGACGACCCATCCCGCACTAACGTGTGACAAGGAAGCAGCACAAGTCAACGTCACCTAGGTCCTCTTGACATTGGCCGCCTGGAGCCTGCGTGTGAGGTCCCCAATCTTCCAGTACCGCGCGAGGATGCGCTCGCTCAACCACCTGGGCATGAGGGTGGTCATCCAGACGAGGGTCGACATGCCCCCGAGCCAGTACCAGTCGGGCGTGCCGCCGATGAGGTTGCCGAGCCAGCCCTCGCCCCGGAGGGCCTGGCTGACTATGCCCTTGGCGTACGACTCGGTCGAGACGGTACCGTGGTTCTGACTAAAGGTGAGGCGCCACTCGAAGACGTCGCGGACGGGCTGGTACAGCGAGTTGGCGGGCAGCGCGCGGTGCTGGCGGTTGGCAATGTTGGACCGCACGGTGCCAGTGACGGCCACCATGACGCGCACGCCCAGGGGCCGCAGCTCGAGCCGCAGCGCGCGCGAGTAGGTGTCGATGGCGCCCTTGGTGGACGAGTAGATGGCCCCGAACATGTACGGCACGTGGGCCGACGTGGACGAGATGTTGAGCACCAGGCCGCGCGCGGCGACGAGCGGGCGGATGAAGGCCTGGACGGCGCGCATCGGGCCAAACACGTTGGTCTCGTAGGTTGCGCGCACGTCGTCAATCTCCATGTCTATGGCGGGGATGGTGTGGGTGCGGCCGCTGTAGGGAGTCAGTGTTACGTCTTGCATCAGGGTTGGGGATCATCGGTGAGGCGGTATGGCAATACGAGGAACGGTGAGAATCTTACGCATTGTTGACGAGTATGTCCAGACGTCCGCCCGTCAACTTCTCCACGTCGGCCTTGCACCTCTGCAGGCTCTCCTCATCCGTCACGTCGAGCTGCACGGTGCTCAGGCCCTCCTCGGCCAGGCCCTTGAGCACGTCTGGGTTGCGCGCAGTGGCAATGACATGGCAGCCTGGGCACGTCGAGTCAGTACGTTGAAGACTAGTGGATGCATGCTGCCGCCAGCCTGGGTTCAATCGGGGCGGCACAGCAGTGTATTACCTCGCTTGTGAAATTCAACGGCCAGCGCGTGGCCGATGCCACCGGGAGAGCAGCTGCGAGGGGGGCGGTTAGCATGATTGGTGGGTCAGGGTGGAAGGGAGAGAGAGTATTGATACATACCCGGTGATAAGAACGGTGGTCTTGCGCGTGGTAGACATGGTTGGATGATGTGCCTGAATGTGGTCAGATGCAGATGAGGTGATGTTGCCAATGGTTGGTGCTCCGTAGATTGGTAGCTGTGACCAGAGCTCAATTGCTTTGCTGGTCGGCGGGCGCGGGATTGGCACATGCAAAATGATTTGCGGAAATAGGGAGCCCCGCTTACCACTCGCTCCTGCCTTGTAAGTTGGCTGCGACATAACAATCAGCGCCGAGGCAGACATGGGCCGTGAATTCACGACATGTCTCGGATTTTCAGTCCTCCATCGTGAATCTTCTCCTCCATCTTCTATTTTCTGCGTGAAATGTGGCGTCCCTTCGTCTATAAAATGGGGGGACCCCTCAGCACTCATCCCATGCCCCTACAAGATGGCCTTGGACATTCTCGTCTGTTAACAAGCTGTCAGTGCACTTATCCACGGACTCTTACCCAAAAGCTACCTTTGAAAGCGGAACATGCAATGAGGACGAGTCCTGTTTCGATCCTTGTCAAACGACATTATGTTCATTCATATAATAGACGCTGACCGTATTCGGTCCAACGATTTTCTTCAGCGCAAACACCGAATCATAGTCCCATATAGACATGGACTCCGACTCGCAAAACGGTGGTTCATCCAACCAGTTTCCCACACTTCGCAAGACGCTCTGCCCCAAGGCAACGAACATCTCGCCCGATGAAACAAACAGAAGATAATTAACGCCAAGGCCGCAAGCATAGTAATTACTAACATACACACGCAGATGTATAAACTCCCCCTGGGCACAAAGACCCCAAATGAAGAAGAAGAACCCCAAACAAGAAAAGAGCACTCAAACCAGGGCATCATGTCATCGGGAGGAAATCCCAGACAACTCCGATATCCGTTGCGGCCGCACATGCGTCGAGTTGTCAGGCAGCTCTGCGGGCTCGTACTGCGGCTGCTTCTGGGGGTAGGCGCCCACGCCATACGCGTCGTGGTACGCCGCGCCGCCGCTGGCCGGCACGGAGGGTATCGGCGGCGACGGGAGATACGAGGTGTGCCTGGAGCTGTAGCCTGTCGATCCAACCGTCATATCGGGTGAGCTGCCGCCGACCTGGCTGCCGGCCTGGTTCCCCGGGTTCGGGCTGTAGTAGTACATGCCGCCGGGCGAGCCGTCGTTGTCGAGCATGGGACGGGACTGGGCGGCGGCGGCCTCGTCAGCGGGGAAGCCGCCGCGGTCGCTGCGTTTCTGGTGCCGTCGGCGCAGGCAGAATGCCAGGACGGCGAGAACGGCAACGGCGGCGGCGCCCCCGACTGCCACGCCCACGATGGCCCCGGTGCTCAGGCTGCTGCTGTCGTTGTCTGAAGAGCTGGCGGTGCTCGTGGCGGGTGCTGGTTCCCCCGTCGTGGTCGATGTGGCTGTGGAACTGGTGGTGCTGCTTGCTTCTGTGGAGGTGGCAGATGCTGTGGTGGTCGGCGAGGCGGCATCCGAGGCGATCTTGAGAAAATCCTGCCTCGTCATTTTCACGGTGATGCCCGAGTTACTGCAGGCCTCGGACATGTCGCTATAGACCTCGCCGATGACGGTCGAGCCGTCGGACCCCAGACACTTGGCCGAGTTGGTGATCCAGTCGCCGCCGTCGGTGCACATGCAACTGTTGAGCTTGGCGACTGAGTCGTCGGGGCAGTTGGAGTCGTCGAAGGCGCTCTCCAGGCATGACTGGGCACTGCTCGGGTAGAAGGAGAAGTCGTGCGCGACGGCGGATGTTTGTGCGACCAGGAGGGCGGTCGCGGCCAGTAGCCCTGGCCAGTTCAAGAGGACCACCATGTCTGTGTTTGGTCTTGTCTTTTGGCTTGGAGGATGAGGTATCGGTATGTGATGGACCTCGGGATGAATCGAGGTATTGTGCGATGGCGATGGATGGTAAGTGGAGGATGTTGCGCCCAGTTATGTTGTCGCAGCCCCTCAGGACGTTGTCGCCCAATACACACACGGCAACCCGCGTGTTCGTCTGTGATACTCTCAATGGAGTACTCGCACGAGAATCAATTGTCGCTTGTCGCACCCGTCAATGAATCTTTCCTCGGGAGCTGGACTCGGGACACACAAGAAGGATATGCAATGTGTCAACAGGATGAGAGGGTTTGAGTTGGAGAGGTATGGAAGAGGGTAAGCACGAGCGAACGAGACAGGATAAAGCAAAAATGGTTCACACAGGAACCAACGGATCAGACCGCTTTACAGAGCCGCAGCAACAAGGATTGATTCTAAGCATTACCCGTCTACCCATACATGTAATACTAACTGTCTGCAGGCAGGTCTGCCCCCCTCATCTCGAGTTCTAATATTATCTCGGAGAGAACAAAGAGCAAGGGTGGGATTGATGGATGCAGGCCCAAGCCATCCTAAGCAGGCTCAAGCAGGCTCTCACGCAGGCTGAAGCAGGAGTCCGGGCCACCCAACAAGGTATTGGCAGGACACATACGGAGTACGGAGTATTACATGTAATCACTAGGGCCAACAGGGCCCGGGG
>FYEU01000306.1:433316-490424 GCA_900188575.1 Geosmithia putterillii | reverse complement strand
GGGGGGGGGGCATCTACATGTACAAAGTATGCACGGAAGAGAGCCTTGGAGCCCATCCCATCATGGATATGCATCCTACCGTGCGGAGTAGGATCCATATCCAGCGCACATACTTGTTACATCTTAGTAGTAGTTCCCAGTCCCAGCCGAGTCTACGAGTAGCTGCTCGCTTCCGTACATATCCCCCTCCATTTAATCTCTCTTATACGCTTCACCTACGGTGCGTACAATTTCAATGGAATGGAATTGTTTACACCTTTTGCGCAGTCATACTGCTTGCTGCTGGCTGGGTGCAATACTTGCGGACGATACGACCAAACGGTAAGGCTGATCGAATGCAGCCTGGGCTGCGCTGCGCCACCCTCCCTCCCATCCCCCTCCTCGTAATGATCATCTCTTTGTTCAAAATTCAAGCATGTTGGTGTGTATTCAACCTTGGTTGTGTATGCACATTGATGCAGCGTGTGGGTGGCAGTGGGAAGGGAAAAAAAACGTGCCATTCTTCTTTGTGTATGTATGCAGCTCTCTCTGGGTGGGTGGTGTTGAGCGTGTATCCAAGAATAGACCAAGAGGGGGGGGGAGAAATGGGGATTGGCGGCTAATTCTCTTGCCGGGAGGGGAGGCTGGGGGGAACAGGCAGGGAATACGGCGTATTTGCTCGCTTGTCGTACACTTTACTACTTGCAGTACAGAGTACGGAGTACGGAATAAGATCAATGTCTTTCGGGTGCGGGTGTCTTGCATAGACGATATCAAGAGTTGCACAATAATGCCTTCATGTCGAGGTGGCACGAGATAGGGTTGTGAGACAGCATCGGAACAGAAAAGAAAGCATTGAATGCTGGGTGAGGGCTCGAGGACGGGACAAAGAACAAGGAGGGGAGAGCAGGGCTTCCTCGGCGTTGGCTGCTGGTGTCATTGAGCCGTTGACGTTGGTCGTTATTGGTCATCATTGGTGGTTGGCTGTTGGTTGTTGATTGATTGTTGGCTCTCAGTCACCCTACAGGTACATATTATCCATGTCCAGTGAAGACTCGTGCCGCCTTCATCACCATTTCTCTTCTTTCTCTACCTTGGCAACTTGGGTGTATGACGGACAGAGTACGTACCTTCATCGCGGCAGTAGCGCTCAATCGGTATTGCTCTCCGATGCCGTGTGCCATGACGAGCATCCGCATGGCATCGCATGCTGTACGAGTACTTGTAAGAAGTATGTCTCAAGCTTGATCCTCTGCCGTCTGGCAGGCAGGCAGGCAGTGGCCGTCCGTCCACTGGCGAATATGGCGTAGAGTATCACGGGTATGTGGTCACTGGTAGGCGGTAGGCACGGAAGAGGTAATACGGACCTGAGTACAGTCTACAGTCTACAGTCTACAGTCTACTACTGAGTGGCATGTACAGGTATGAGCAGAACTGGCAGTGAGTCCATGCGGAATACGAGTGCTGCTGACGTGTTATGGATTACACGACGTCAGTATCGAGGCCCAAGGCGACGGGTGAGTCGCTGGATGCGTTGGAGTGCATGGCATGGTGCATGTACAGATCAGTACTGCACGTAGTACTACGAGTACATGTGGTACTGACTCGGCCGTGAGACAGAGTAACGTGATTCGGGACGGGAGCAAGGGAGAGAGGGACGGACGGATAGACGGGACAGACGGGACAGGCTCACAGGCTCACACAGACTGGAGTCGCAGAGTCACAGAGTCACACCCAGCTGGCCGCTGTGCCCGTGGCCATGCCCATGCGTTATTAATATCCGAAGATGGATCTTACCCCGTGCCAGTGCAGATATAATACTCTGTGATAAGTCGTGGCAATATTCGTCTCGTGCTGACCTTTTATTCCATGTATTCCATGTTGGCTTGTTTTGCCTCCACCACGGGCTGTCAACATTATCTGTCGGTGTCGGTGGCTGGGAGACGGGCACGGGGCCACGGGGGGGTGGAGGCCGCCTATTGCTATACCTTTGTCGGACGGAGTACGAGTACGGAGTAATACTACTATCAAGTACTTGGTATGCCTGATATTCCTTTTTCCAGGTCCGACTGTTACAGACAGAGTGAGAGAGTGAGAGAGCGTGTGCTCCGTGCCGTGCTCAGGCAGGTAATTAAATCAGGCCTCAACTTGGTCGGACAAGTTCCATGGGCCAAGGACCATGGAGAATCGGGGCGGAGGCTAGCGGTCCGTGGTCGCCGTTGGCAGCTGAGATGCATTGCCAGAAATGGCGTGTCGTCAGTCACAGTCAGCCGTGGACTACGACTAATACTGCACAACTGCTCAGTGCTGAGAGCTACTGTTGGCGTCCATGCAGACATTGAGGGCTAAAATGTGCTAACAAGTGCTAACAAGTGCTAGCTAGTGCTCCATAGCAAGGCTAACAGGGCTAACAGGGCTAACAGGGCTAACAGGTGCTACAGTGAGGCTAGCTGTGAGCCAATCGCGAAGCGCTAGAATCGGCTACTGCCCAGCCACAGCCGGAGGCTAGCCAGCTAGAAGCCAGCTAGTAGCCAGCTGTCAGTCCAGGACAAGGCCCCCCACGTTGCCACGCACACAAGCCACACAAGCCACACAAGCTGACAAGCCACCGGCCGGATCCACCCGCACCCGTTATAAGCCACAGGAATTATACTCGTAACAAGCCACAACAGCACAAGCCACTCAATACGAGTGCGCAGACCCAAGAAGGACCTTGTTCTCCTTGGGCCGACAGGTCTCCTGCCATCTCCATCAAAGGCTCCATCTTCCCGCAGTTGGGATGTGTCCGTGTCAGGGACGACAACCACATCTCTCTCCTCCTGTCATCTCGGGCAGCAACGACACTCGTGCCTCTTGTTGCTCCGTGATACGAGCCATACAGGTGAGAGCGAGCGACCGAGTACCTGGGTACCAGGTACGGCGCGGTACGTCCGGCACTCGCAGCATTCAAAAGCCAATACTCGCATCACTCGTTGCCTCGCTGCCTCGTAATAATACCCCATACGAATACCAGGTACGGAGTACGGGTACATGGCCATGCGTGCCATGGTATGGCTTGGTCAGTTATAAGGCGGGACGGGCGGATCCTGCCTCCATCTGCGCCTGCGCGCCTGACGCGAAGATGTCCAACCGTCATTGGGCTTGGTGCGTGGCAGATGTGCCGCAGTGGCCACTGACAGCTTGACAAGGCGATGATACAGGTACAACTGCCAGTTGCAGCTGTTGCCATTCGCAGCGTAGGTCGAGCAGCATGTACAACTCATGCGAGTATTGCAGGACCGATGCCACTGCTCGGTAGTACTGCTTTAGTACGGAGTACGACGGAGTCATATATCCTCTTGTGCTACGCAGCTACAGAGAGGGACTGGAGCAAGCCAAGGGAACCGTAGCCATCCGGCGTCAAGCCGGTTCTGCCGCCGGGGGAGAGGGGCCCAGTCCAGGGGGGAGCAAGGCGAAAGAAATGTGATGAATAAGATTCCCCAAACAAGCAAGCGCCATCAAGAGTTGACCGGGGTCCAAGACGGAGCGATACGCGTGCAGAGCCAGACCAGAGGCAATACTCGTACACTTCAAATATTAGTGACTCTGGGTGGTACTAGAGGGTACGGAGTACAGAGTACAATGTACGAGTATCGGTACCGAGTTACAACCACCGATGCCCAATCTCCAATCGTTTCGGAGCCACCAGGGCGGCCACCCCTCTCTTTGCAGGTTTGCCATCCAGCGAAGCGCCTTCACCTGTCCATCCTTGCCATGGCCAGAAAGAGAAGAACCGGCACGATGCAGGAGTACTTGGTAGTAGACAGCAGACACGTTGGAACGACATATTAATATTTTAATCGCCCGAATCTTCTCTCATTAATAAGAAAGGGGTTTCCCCCCTCGAAACACACACGTCCAAAGGTGACGATTGCTCACCTACGTCTACCTGCTGACCTGCCAACTGTCTGCCAACTGCCCATGTCCCGCCTCCCCTATTAAGTACAAAGTACGAATAGGGTCCCTCTTCTCTGTTTTTTTTTACCGTCCTCGTCAGCAGGCTTTCAGCTCACATCGCACACAAAGGGCTCCTCTCTTGTGTCCTTGTCCTTGTCCTTGTCTCTTACTAGGCTTGGCTCTCTTTTTGCCCCCCTCCTTCCGCTCCTGGTCCTTGCCCCCCCAGCTTTTCTCTTCCAAGGAAGGAGCGAGCGCACAGTCAAGGAAAAGTCGGCTGAAAGTCGGTCAACTCTCCGCCTGCCCCACCGACTGGCTCTGCCCCAGTTGTCCAGCAAAGAGAGCAAACGAGCTCTCTCTCTCCGACTTGTTGCTGGCTCCAGTTGTATGAGACCGAGTTACAAGTTTCTTACTACGAGTACAGCACGGCTCGGCCCCAGTTGTCTGCTGCTCTACTATTACGGAGTAACTGGGCCCGCCTTCCCACCTCACCGCCGGGCAGCTCTTGGTTCGATCCTCTGGACTTGACAGAGTACGGAGTACCTGCTGCCAAAGTACCCTTGTACCCGACTGCTATTACGACGACTTCCTTTTAAGCAAAAGCCGGCCAACTCCCGTCTCTGCTCCTCACTCTTGAGTCTCTCGTGTGTCTCACAGGGACCGTGTGCCAGACAGACAAGACTCCGTTGTCTTCGCCGAGCCCAAGCCAACAAACCAACACAACTCGCCCAGCATGCCCCTCCAACAGACAGTCACTATTGTCAACAACTCGGGCAAGATTATCAGCACCGTAAGCTCTACTCTTACTCAATCCCCACCCGTCATTTACCGTGTCATCGGCTACTTCGCTAGCTGCGGTTTGGTTGTGTCATCCTTTGTTGCTTGCGCGCACCAGTGTGCTCGTATTGCCGGCATACGCTGCATTCAATACGAGGACATGACATATTCGTGCATGTGGCATGCGAGTGAGTGCTAACACACACAACCCAGGGGAAACAACTCTTTGGCATCTTCAAGGAGGCCAAGGGCGCCTACCAGGACAAAAAGACACAGGTCAAGACCGAGAAGGCCGAGCGGAAACTGCAGCGCGCCCGCACCTTTGACGACTCGTACGCCCCCCCGCCGGCGCTGCCACCGGCCTCGCGCCACCCCCACGACCGCTACGAAGACTACTACGAGGCCTACGACGACTTTGACGAGAAGGACGACTACTTCTCGCCCCAGGGCCACCATGGGCCTTCGCGCAGTCGCTCCATCTACCACGAGGCTGGCGGCGCCCCTCACCGCACCTCGTCCCGCCGGTCGGGAGCCGGGTCCGTGGTGAGCGGCAGTACGAGCGTCTCGCGAACCACATCACGCCGCCATGGCCACTCGTCGCGCGAGCACCGCGGCGGTGGTCGCGCCCGCTCCGCTCTGACAGAGGGCAACCTCAAGACCCTGAGCGAGGTGTCGAGCACGGCACCGTCGCAGGCCCCCATCTCACGCTCACCGCCCAACTACCGCAGCCCGTACGCCGAGACGCAGGCCATGACGCACGCCGATGCGCGCAGCTACGCCGTCACAGAGCGCCGCCCTCCGACCATGGTCGCACCGCGCCGCTCCATGACCGAGTTCCGCGGCCCGCCGCCTGGCCACGCCTACGCCTATGAGCACGACTACTACCCCGAGAGCGCGTACCGCAGCCCGCCCTCGACGCCCGGCAGCGAGCACCGTCCGCGCTCTGGTGGCGACAGCGGAGGCCGCCGCAAGAAGTCCATCGACATGAACATGGCGTACGGCGACGTGCCGCCCGACCTTGAGGACCGCATCGACCTGGACCCGAACCGCCAGGAAGAGGCCAAGGAGAAGCGGGCGCGCGACCTGGTGGAGCAGATTGAGTCGGTGCTCGACGAGGCGCACTGCCTGCGCCACTCGGCCACCCACACCATCACGCACCTGCAGAAGAACCCGGACTCGGCAGCGGCCGTGGCGCTGACGCTGGCCGAGCTGTCCAGCGTGGTGACCAAGATGTCGCCCGCATTCCTGTCGGTCCTCAAGGGCACCTCGCCGGCCGTCTTCGCGCTGCTGGCCTCGCCGCAGTTCCTCATCGGCTCGGCGGCCGTGGTGGGTGTCACGGTCGTCATGTTTGGCGGCTGGAAGATTGTCAAGCGCGTGCAGCAGGACGTCAAGGCCCGCGCCGCGCTGGCCTACGAGTCGCGCCCGGCCCTGCCCCCCGCCACACCACCCTACGACAACGACCCGGACGCCATGATGTACGACGACCACTATGCCCGGGGCGGACGCGCCCCTACCGAGTACGGCTACGACCCGCAGTACGACCAGCAGTACTCGCACCTGCCCCTGGCCAGCCCTGGCGGCGCCATGGACGAGGCGCTCGTGCTGGACGACGACATCAGCGCCATCGACTCGTGGCGCAGGGGCATCATCCCCGAGTTTGGCGAGGACGACGACGAGAGCGCCGACATGGAGCTCATCACGCCTGAGGCGGAGCGGTCGCGTCTCAAGGCCATCCGCCGCGAGAAGGGCGACGACTTCGACACCAAGTCGCGCCGCACGACCAAGACGTCTGCCACGGCCACCAAGAAGCACTCGTCGTCGTCGTCCAAGAAGCCCGCCACTGCGGAGAAGAAGAGCAGCAGCAGCAAGCGTGCTGGAAGCACCGTCAGCAGCAGCACCACTGCCTCTAAGCCCAAGGCCAAGGCGCCGCTCAAGGCCATTGAGGATGGGAGGAACAGGGACGACGGGATCAGCATGGTGCTCAGGCCCAAGGGGCAGAGGCAGAACAACATGCTCAAGGCGCTGTTCAAGAACCCCAAGGACAAGGAGTTGGTCAAGGTGTAGACCGGTCGGAATCTCTACCTTTCCTGGTTGTCCTTTGGACACCGCACTGCACTGCACTGCAACACTGCAACGCAGATGCAAACGAATGTAAATGACTATGAGGCGTTTTCTGGCATTGGAGATTGGCGTTTTGATTTACTTTGCTTTTACTTTTACTTTGCTTTACATTTGCGTTTACTTTTGCTTGCTCTTGCTTTTTTTTTCTTTTCATCATACATGATTCTGATTCTGATCTTTTGATTCTGATCTTTCATACTTGTCTTGGGCTTAATCGTCATTCAGGTTTCCACGGGTGGTATTTTGGTATGCTTGTCAGTTAGACTGCATCTGGCTTTGGCTTTGGCCTTGGCCTTGGTTTTTGGGCTTTGGTTTCTTATCCCTAGATAGCATAGATACTAGGTTAATACAGCAATGCATAGCACTGCACTGCACTGCACTTCTCTTATCTTACACTTGGGCTTGTACTTGGACTTGAAGTTTGTGAAGCACATGATCTGTTCTTGGCGGTACGCTGAGGGGAATATATGTACGGAAGATGTGGGAGAAGTAAAGTAGGTGCAAGAGCGAGCGAAGCGAGAAGGCTCCCGGCAGGGCCGCCGGAGGCACGATACGGAGTACGTAGAAGAGTAAGATGGATAGGGTAGGGAGCGAGCGAAGCGAGGAGAGTGAGATAGACAAGGTGCAGGAGCGAGCGAAGCGAGGACAGCCCCCGGCAGGGCCCCCGGAGGGGAATATATGTTATGTACGGGGAAGATGGGAGATAGGTGGTCATGGTACGAGCGAGCGAAGCGAGGACAGCCCCCGGCAGGGCCCCCGGAGGGAAATACGACAGGATGCAAGATGGTATTGAACAGGAAAGAAGAAGAGCAGAGCTTTTTTTTTTCTAGATGAGTTAGACAGGCTTGATAGTAACAACCTCGGTGGCATCCATGCTGCCCCCGCGAAACGCATACGTAAAGTCCCAGCCACTAGCAGCAGCGCCATGCCCGCCGTCCTTGTCGACGACGACAATCCCGCTCTGTATATCGGGATACCGCCGGACCATGCGGGCGACGGCATCCCTCGCGGCCTCGGTGGGGGTCATCCCCCTGCGCAGGCTCTCGACGGCCTGGTAGCAAGGCAGGAAGCGCATCATAACGTCGCCGTCGCCCGTGGCGCCGCACCCGCCCACCTCGCCGTCGACGTAGGAGCCCGAGCCGGGGATGGGCCCGTCGCCGACCCGGCCGGGGACCTTGTGGGACGCGCCGTTGGTGGACGTGCCGGCTGCCATGGCGCCCGAGGCGTCGATGGCAATCTGCGAGATGGTGTCGTGCGAGGGGGGCTGCTGTGCTCTCCTCGACATGGGAAGCTGCTGCTGGAAGGGGAGGGTTGGCCCTCCGGGGGCCCTGCCGGGGGCACTCCTCGCTTCGCTCGTGCTTTGGCGAGAGGAAGAAGAAGAGGAGGACGAGAGCTTGTAGGGTCCGCAGGAGGATTTTGGATCAGGCAGCACGTCCACTCTGTAGTTGGGCTGGCAGTCGTCCTGTGTTCTCCAGGCCTCGCACGAGGCTGCTGACTGGTCCGTGGTGAGATTCTCCTGGTGGAAGCCGTTCTGCACGGCAAACTGTGTGGCCTGGTCGCCCGCCAGGAGTGTGTGCTCCGTATGGTCGAGGACCAGCCGCGCCACGGCCACGGCGTCGCGCACCCGGCGCAGGGCGGCCACGGCTCCCGCGTTGAGCGTCGTGCCGTCTATGAGGAGCGCGTCCAGCGTCGTCTCGCACGCCTCGTCGGGCGAGCCGCCGTAGCCGACAGTGCCGTCGCACTGGGCGCGCTCGCAGGCCGAGCAGCCGGCCTGGACGGCGTCGAGGGCCGTCCCGTTGGACCGGAGGAGCTCGTAGGCTGCGTCGGTGGCCACGGTGAAGGCGCCGCCCCAGGTGTTGACCACGAGGGGGGTGAGGGCCCAGGACACTGGGGCGATAGGTAGGAGGAGGAGTGGGCGCATTGTATTGTGCTCTTTGGATGGGTGTCAATGTGTGTGATGAGAAGGGACTGGAGTGAAGGGAGTGAAGGATTGCGGGGGCTGGTCATTGTGACGTTGATTGCGAT
Source organism: Geosmithia putterillii (assembly GCA_900188575.1). Classification (NCBI taxonomy): domain Eukaryota; kingdom Fungi; phylum Ascomycota; class Sordariomycetes; order Hypocreales; family Bionectriaceae; genus Geosmithia; species Geosmithia putterillii. Next base: position 481,589 of record FYEU01000306.1, on the reverse strand, counting down.
AAGGTTGGTTACACTTTGGGAAGGCATCACAACGATCCGTTCAGAAGTATAACACTGGATAAGTAGGCTTGATTGGATTCAATAAAAGCAAATCTAAATTAATGAAAATGGACATTGAAGACAGCTTCCGTCATCGTGGGGAGTATCACGTCCTCGGCGTCAAAGTCAGTACAGGGTACCTTTCGTGACACCACTACGCATCTTGCATATATGCACGTACGTACAGACAACCAACACTCTTAATGAGTAATCGAACTAAGTGGTCAGAGAGGGACAGACAAAGAGATATGTAAACTCCATGCAAGAGCTGCAACCCTTCTTATTCCCGAATCGGGCCTTGGCCCACGGCCCCGGAGTCTGATATCCGGCCGATGTGGAGCCGTCCCCACGATATTCACGACATCGTGTAAGTCTACGATGTACACGCCAACACGGTGCTCTGGATCTGTGAACAATGGTATCAAACGGAAAACACTAATGTATATTGGGATATAGACAAGTGAAAGACAATAGAACTTCTCCTACAGTTCAAAGTTCGGGTACGAACAAGTACAACAGGGAACACAGACGTGCTTTGCTCATCACCAAGCGTAAAACCATTTCCGCACTCTACTTCATGTTAGTGCCTACCAACGAACAGGCTGGCAATGGATTTCCGATCCTGGCAGACATCTATCCCCCCCGTCATGTCAAACATACTGGTTGATTACCCGGGGCTATTCGCAAGAACAAAGGTTAACCATATACATGTAGTCAAGCCATCCGGTGACCATATACTTCCCCGCCCGTGGTGCTTGATATATAGAAGCCGTGCTGGACACTTATGTTGTATATAGAGACAGACCACCCCTGTCCATCTACAACTACTCAGTCTTCTTAGTTCCAAGACGAAATCTGAGTATTGATATCGTATCGACATATTACCATGCCTTCCGCAACAGCCAAGCGTCCCGTCCGCATAGCCGGCGCGTCCGGCGGATTCTCCGACCGCCAACGAGCCATGCACGACCTCGCCAAGAACAGCAACGTCGATGTCATCATTGGAGGTATTACTGCATTCCAAGTCTTGTAATACCCTCCGGGGGCCCTGCCGGGGGCCCCTGCCGGGGGCACTCCTCGCTTCGCTCGTGATTTAAAGACCAGAAAAAAAAAACCAAGACTGACCATGTAGACTGGATGTCCGAGTGCACCATGACCATCCACGGCGCGCAAAAGACCTCCCGCCAAACCCAGCTAGCAAAGGACCCCTCCGCCGACGTAGGCCCCGGCCTCTTCGACCCCTGCTTCATGTCGTCGCTGTCTCCCGCCCTGCCGCACATGCAGTCCAACAAGGTCAAGCTGGCCGTCAACGCGGGCGCCAGCGACGCCGAGCTGCTCGCCCGCGAGGTGACCGCCGAGGTGGCGCGGCAGGGCCTCACTCTCAAGGTGGCGTGGATCGAGGGCGACGAGGTGACAGAGCAGGTGAAGCGGCTGAGGCAGTCGGACGACAGCCAGGTCAACTCCTTTGCGAGCCTGGACACGGGCAAGACACTGGACGAGTGGGGCTACGAGCCCGTCTACGCGCAGTGCTACCTGGGCGGGCTGGGCATCGCCGAGGCGCTCCGCCGGGGCGCCGACATTGTCATCTGCGGCCGGGTGGCGGACGCGGCGCCGACCATCGGCGCGGCAGCCTGGTGGCACGGCTGGGACCGGTCGCGCCTCGACGCGCTGGCGGGGTCCCTCATCGCGGGCCACCTGATTGAGTGCTCGGCCTACGTCTGCGGGGGATACTACTCGGGCTTCAAGGGCCTGATGGACAGTTGCGAGAACCTGGGGTTTCCCATCGCGGCTATCGACGACGACGGTGTCACAGTCTTGTTCAAGGAAGAGGAGGGGACGGGCGGCGAAATGTCCGTTGGTACCGTCACGTCCCAACTGCTCTATGAGATCCAGGGCCCCCTCTACTACAACTCGGATGTCACGGCCGACATTGAGGACATCAGGATCGAGCAGCTCGCCAAGGATCAGGTCCGCGTGTCGGGCGTGAAGGGATTGCTGCCCCCGCCCACGACAAAGGTCGGCATCACTGCGGAGGGATGCTACCAGGCCGAGTTTCACTACCTCTTCTGTGGGCTGGACATAAAAGAGAAGGTATCCATCCATACCAATCATACATGTACATGTACGCGATACTGGCATCATGCTGACCCAGACAGGCCGAGTGGACCGAGAGGCAGATCCGCTACTCGATGCGCAACCACATCGACAAGTTCACAATGGTCAAGTTCCAGCTCGTCGGCTCATGCCCCGACAATCCAGAGGACCAGAATGCCGCCACCGTCGACCTACGTATCTTTGTCCAGACCAAGCAGCCTTCTGTTCTGGGGTAAGTCCCCCTCCCTCCCTCTGTCCATCCCCTCTTCCACCCTGGGGCCGTCGATACATGTACATGTAAGCTCAATGCTGACAGAGTACAGTCTCGGCAACATGTCCGGCGAGACCTTTATGCGGTGGTGCATGGAAAACTTCCTACAGAGCTGCCCAGGCGCGAGCTTCGTCCCCGACCAACGGCAGTCGGCCCCAAAATCCATATACGAGTACTGGGTAGCCCTTCTGCCGCAGAGCGTGGTCGAGCACCGCGCCTGTCTCGAGTGGACAGGCGAGAAGATTGACATCCCGCCCCCGTCCAAGACGCAGACGTACCCTCTACAGCAGAAGTCGTACGAGACCAGGCAGCCGGCGCTGGACTTGTCAACAACACAGAGCAACAGTGGACTTGGCCCCACGACGCGCGGTCCCCTCGGCTGGGTCGTCCTCTGCCGCTCGGGAGACAAGGCCAGCAACGCCAACGTCGGCTTCTTCGTGCGCCACGACGACGAGTGGGACTGGCTGCGCAGCCTTCTGACCGTCGACAAGATCAAGCAGCTTCTCGGCCCGCGCGAGTATCTGGGTCATGGCATCGACCGCTTCGAGCTGCCCAACATCCGCGCAGTGCACTTCCTCATCAAGGACCACCTCGACAGGGGGTTCAACTCGACGTCGTCGCTCGACTGCCTGGGCAAGAATGTTGGCGAGTATTTGCGGTCCAAGCACGTTGACATTCCCAACAAGTTTCTCGCAAGGGGGAGGGTCTGATTTGAGAACCATACCGTACGCACAGACAGGGCAGAATGCACAGGGCCAGAATGTACACACAGGGCGGAATGCAGTTTCGTGTCTCTTTGCTTTCCTAGTATAACGAAAGTGTGGCTTTGGTTTATTTGATAATAATGGTGGATATGTCGTAATGAATGCGTGTGAAAAGGAAGAAGAGATAAGAATGATGGCTATCAATGTGGACTTGCTGCCGCTTGCTTTCAATCGATCGATTTGACGTCTGCTGTAGGTACATGCAGTATTAGAACTCGGAATGTACGATGATGGGAGCCCCAAGAGGGCCATCAGATTACTCGGATGCCTGGCTCTTCTCGGGCTTGCGGCCAAACGCAACGTGCCTAAGAGAGGAAGAACTGTCAGTCTGGAACGTGGATATAGACATGGACATGTATGGGCATGTATGGGGCCACTTACACACTGAACCAAGGCAGCGCCTTGGGGTCCTTGATGGCCTTGCGCATCTGGCTGACGAGGACGGTGACCTCGTCGGCAGTCCAGCCGAGAATCTCGCCGATGGGGTAGACAGCGAAACCGTCGAGGCTCTGGTCAATGTACATGCCGTTGTACATGCCAATCTTCTTAAGCTTAGGGTCGCGGGGCCAGCCGCCGATGGGGACCTTGTAGGTGCGGTGCTGGACGTCGACGAAGCCCGTCTTCTCCATCTCCTTCTCCATCTGGCCGTGGCGGGGGAACTCAAAGGTGCGGCCGACCTTATTGCCGGCGTCGAAGAAGAGCTGGGTCCACTTCTTGAAGAGGGCGACCGAGTCGGCGGGCGGGCGGGGGTTCTCGCTGTGCGTCTCGAGGTCGAAGTCGACGTGCTCGAACCAGCCGCCGGGCTTAGTGTGGCGGTAGGCCTGCTCGTAGAACCGGGGCCAGTCGCTGATGGCGCCGTACAGGTAGCGCGTGTGCACGAGGTCGAAGTAGTCGTCCTTGAAGGTCCAGTCCAGCTGCGCGTCGTCGATCTGGAAGATGCAGTTAGGCGGCACCCAGCTCGGCTGGACCGCCGAGATGTCGGTGCCAATGACCTCGGCAGACGGCCACTCGTCGGCGGCGTCGCTGTCGCAAATGTCAGTATGTATACATGTAACTACCTACCCAGGGATACGGGTCGTCTTTTGGATCGGAGTCTCTTACATGGCCCAGATGCCGGTTCCGGTACCGATGTCCAGGATGTGCTAGACGTCACACCACATTAGTACACTCTTCTCTAAATAGTAGCTCATCGTCACATGGGCGGTCAAGGTGTCAAGGGTACATACCTGGGGGTTCTCCCCAACCGGGGCAAGCGTGAGCTGCTCGTCCAGGAGCATGCAGGAGAACTGGTGGCTGCACGACATAATTGTTAGAGATCCATCTGCAACAGAGGAAAGGTTCGAGGCTGCGACTTACGCAATGTCCATGCCCTCCACGTGCTTCTCATCGGTGGGCGCCCTATCGTAGCCACACATGTCAGGTACTCTGCACTTGTAGCGAGATGGCTTCCATCTCTTGGATCTGGATCCGGGTCTGGACCTACCAGTACTCGGTCGTCTTGGACGACTGGTACTTCCGGCCGTTGATGTTGCGGTACTCGAGGATGCTAGACGAGATGGAGGCTGTGGACTCGCGCAGGCTGGCAAGCGGTTAGTTGATATGACACCACTTGGGAGGCATCAATGCATGCAACTTGAAGCCGTGTCCGTGTCACACAGGATGCATGTACACGGGATGCTACTTTGCAAGTTGTTTCCAGGATGGGCAACACACCTTTCGACATCGGCAGTCGAGTCGTCGTCATTCTCTAGATCTCCGACGACTTGGGGGTCCTAGATACGGCGATGCCAGTCAGCCAGGGAAGGAAGCAACGACCAACAAGGCCCTAACGTATCGTATAAAATGCTCGTCATGTTTTCAGGGTATTACTCCATAATGGCACGGGTAGTTTTGACAAGGGACAGGGGACAATGTCGTGCGCGAACCAACAGAGGTGGAAACCGGGTGGGAAAACGTACATGTACAATGGCTCCCGTGCCGTCCGTGGTCTGCTGCCCCTCGGCCTGCTCTGCCGTCGTTGGGAGCTGGGAATCGCCCATGGTGAATGAACGAACTGGTGGCGTGTGCTGTGTGCTGTGCTGTCCTGTGTGCCTTAAATCAAGGAAAGCAGCGAACGAAAAACCGCTCCCTGGAATCGATAGTGTCCCGGGCCGCAATACGTGCGGGTAGTCGGTACGGAGTGAGAATGACTGAGGGTGAGGGTGTGGCGTGGTGCGTGGTGCGTGGTGTGTCGAAATTGTCGCACAAGCTCACATGCGGCGAGGGAATAATTGAGGAAGGAACGGAACAGGAAGAACACACCCCCTCCTTTGCTTTTTTTTTTTTTTTTACCGGACCCAAATGCGCTGCTCTGGCCTGACGCAAAGAAACGAGGAAAGAAGGGGGAAAGAGAGAAAACAGAAGGGAAAGTGGTTACATGGACGAATGACTGGTCAACTCTGTCTCTGTTCGGCTCTTGATCCCTGCACGTTGATGAGTCCCCGCCCAATACGGTCTGAATCTTGAATACGTCGTAATTACTGCGAACAAGAAGAAAGGAGAATGAAAAGAGACATGGAAATGAATCAAAGAGAGAGAGAGTGTGTAGTAGGAATAGTAGGTGTTCATTTGATACATACATGGATACAGAACTACTAGTTAGTAGTATTGGAGCATTGCTTAGCTTCTCTCCTTCCAGCCGTTTAGCATGGGCCCCTCTTTCCTTTAGAGACGGTTCTCAACCTTGTTTTTCCACCTCATCGTCACTGCCATCTCGCAGCTGTAATGCTCGTTCGTAATACTCTTTTAATACTTGGAGAGTATGATGAGCTGTCCATTTCAGCAGCCCCTCCCGGATGAACATTCCCCCTGGCGTCACTCTCTCCACACTGTCCAGTGCGTTGAATCAAGAGGCCAGAGGAGCCCAGAGGAGCCCAGAGGCCAAAAGGCCGGGGGCGCAGGATTCCGCGCATTTCGCAAACTGAACTGACCTGATGGCAACTGAACTGAACTGACTTTGGCTGGACCGCGCGTAGTGCCAAGCCTATTAATAACGGACGCCGGAAAGAGACGGATCCATACTCCATACTTGTACTCGTACGGTGTACTCCGTATTACGAGCCACAACACCCCCCCCGGAGCTTCAAAGGCCCGGCAACACGCGAGCTCCAAGGGTCCTTGGCCACGTCCTCTATTGCCGGACCCGCTTCCCAATGATGGACCAGGGCTCAGGGGGGCAAGGGGGCCACCCTTCCCGTCCGTCGTGCGGCCTTAGCACCTTGTCTTGTCGGCTCCTCACGAGGGCCGAGCACCGGTGCCCCCACACAGAAAACAACCTCCTTGCTCCGGGGTAGAGACGGCCCCGGCACTCGCTCTGGTGAGCACGGAGACGTGTCCAAGCAAGCTGTCCACGGCCGGCGTAAAGGGCGGCAGCTCAAAAACATCACGCAACCCAGTAGTAAAAATAGCAGAACCCTGGCATGCTGCGCCGTTTTTCTTCTCCCCTTCTTTACGAGTACTACCCCCCAAAACTCCAGCTTCCCCGCGCCGATACTAAATCGGCGTTAGGCGTTAGATCTAATACGCATCGTCTATTGGGCCCTCTGCCTGCGGCGTTAAAGCTTGGACACACCATCTCGCGCAGCGAAACCCCGACAATCTGGGGGGTTCTCCGAAGATGTGATCCCTGATATGCCAGCTTTCCTAGGAGGGGCACACACCTTCGGCCTTTACACCACACCCATTAACCTTGTGGCGCTGGGAAGCGTCCCTTGGGGAGGGGCAACACAGACACATATGGAGGGGTTTGTAACGGACGGGACCCGAAGACTCCGGGACTCGCCAGATCAGCATGTGGACTTGAATTGGATGTCGTTCATGTCGGACTATAAGTATGGGAGCAGGTCTCCTCGAAATGGCAGTTGACGGATGCCAGAGTTAAATACCTAATTCATAATATCACAAAGTCCAGCATACACGTCGAGCTCCCCAACATACACACACCAGTACCTCAACTACTACCTCTACCCCTCCCACAGCCATGTCCACCCCTCCCACCTGGGTCATCGTCGGCGCCTCGTCCGGCTTCGGACGCGGCATCGCCCTCCAGGCTCTCTCCCGCGGCCACAAGGTGGTCGCCTCGGCGCGCAACCCGGCCAAGCTGGAGGAACTAGCCTCCAAGGGCGCCGACACCGTCGCCTTCGACGTGACCTGGCCGTACGAGCGCATCGCCCAGGCCGCAACCGACATCTTCACGCGCCTCGGCCGGGTGGACTACCTGGTCGCGGCGGCGGGCTTCATCGTCGAGGGCGCCGTGGAGGAGGTCTCGCCCGAGGAGGTGCTGGGCCAGTTCCAGACCAACGTCTTCGGGGTGATGAGCACCTTCCGGGCGTTCCTGGGCCACATCCGCGGGCAGGAGATCCGGCCGGAGACGGGCGTGCGCGCCACCGTCACAGCCTTTGGCAGCCTGGCCAGCTGGAACGGCGGCGCCACCTGGAGCGCCTACTCGATGAGCAAGTGGTCCATCACGGCGCTGGTCGAGACGCTGCACGACGAGCTGAAGCCCTTTGCAATCACCGCCGTCGTCATCGAGCCGGGCTACTTCCGCTCCTCATTCCTCAACCCGGGCGTCCGCACCGGCGCCAAGCACCGCATCGCCGCCTACGCCGACCCCAGCACCCCCACGGGCGCCCAGCAGGCCCTCCTCCTCAAGGCCGACGGCAAGCAGCTCGGCGACATCGCCAAGGGGAGCAAGGTCGTCGTTGATGTGCTCACCAGGACTGGCGTCGCCGAGGGCCGCCCCGTGCCCCTCCGAATCCCCCTTGGGACGGACTGCTACGACGATATCCGCGAAAAGTGCACCAGCACCCTCAAGCTGCTCGAGGAGTGGAAGGATGTCATTCGCAGCACCGATTACCCCGAGGGGGAGTAAACTTGGTCTGAACGTGTTGGAGAAGGCCTGTATACGACCACGGTCCTCTGACCCAAATGTTTTTTGGTATATGTGAGATACGTCGACCTTCGATACAAACAAGGTGTATTGTAAGGTACTAGTAGTAGTACCTCAGTAGTAGCAACGTCTATCAGACAGATCAAAGACATTCTAAATAAACAAAAAAACAACGCAAACAAAAAACCAATCAAATCATGAACAAGTCGTGATGCGTTGCTAGCCCAGCGGCTGCTGTGATACCGGTATGTCCAGTGTGCTGGTATTTCCCCTCCGGGGGGCCCTGCCGGGGGCCTCCTGCCGGAGAGGCCGTCAATGACGAAAGTGACGGCGGGCTTACGCCTCCTCGATATCGAGGGCAATGTTCCCCCTCTTGGACGGCTGGTTAAACGGCGAGTCGCGTCCAACATAGACAAACGCATCGTACAGACACGCACCGACCAGCCCGCCAGCAATAGCCGCCACCCACGGCGCCCAGATCCAGTAGAGGTAGTCGTGCGTGAACACATGCCCGCCATACCCGACCATGGCGAGGGCGATGCGCGGTCCCGTGTCGCGCGCGCCGTTCATCGCATAGCCCGTGTTGATCCCCAGGGCCGACCCGATGGCCAGCAGGGCGAGGAAGATGGCAAACGGCTGGGTGCCCTTGGGGGGTGCGAGGTTGCTCTTGTCCGCGAGGCTGAAGACGACGGCGACCAGGACGGCCGAGGCGAGGGCCTCGGTGTAGAAGGCGCCCAGGTAGGTCAGATGCAGGGCCGGCAGGGTGAAGAAGAAGCCGCCGGTGGCGTGGTCGCCGACAAAGGTGCGCGACCCGTCGCCGCCCTCGTACTCGTCAATGGCGTACGCGTAGTTGGCGTACACGGCCAGGGCGCCCAGCGTGGCGCCCAGCACCTGCGCGGCGATGAAGCTCGGCACCTTGCGTCCGGGGAAGCCGCGCAGCATCCACAGCGCCAGCGTCACCGTCGGGTTGCAGTGGCCGCCTGACACGCCGCCTGCCATCCAGCCGGAGAGCGCCACGCCCGCGGCCCAGGTCATACGGCACTGGAGGAAGTTGCCTGCGTTGCCGCGGATGTCGCCCGAGTGGTAGTTGAGTCGGACCTCGCATTCGACGCCGGCGCCAAACAGGAGGATGAGGAATGTGCCCCAGAATTCGCTACAGCCCGCTCAGCAGTTAGCATCATTGTCTTAAACCTTGGGGGGGTGGGGGAGGTTCTTTGGCTCAGATAGAGAGCCCTAGGGGGGCAGCTGTGACGTACGCAAACTCCTCCCTCCACGCGTGCCGAATCTGCGCCCACGTGTTGGGCGGCTCATCGCTCAGAGCCCAGTTGGGCTTGTGCAGCCTCGTCTCGAGGTGGGCGTCGACGGGGGCGGCAGGGAGCACGGGCTCCGTCTCGTGCGGGTGCGGGTGCACCTCGCTCAGGGAGGCACGGCGGAAGTGAGACCGGTCAAAGGGGGAGAAGCGCTGGCGGAAGGAGCTGGGGCGGCGCTCGTCAGGCTGCCCGGGACGCTGCTCGGCGCCGAGTAGAGGTTCTGTCTCCATGGTGGTCTGCTTGCTCTGCGATGCTGTGCTTGGTGTTTCACCGACTGGGCTCTGCAATGCTGCAAATGCACAATCTGACAGACAGACAGACAGACAGACAAAAAGAGTTGTTTGCAAGAAGAAAAAGAAGAAGAGAAATAAAAACAAACAGAGAAAGCAAGAGAGATAAGTAGAGGCAAAAGACTGCCCCCCCTAGATTACCGTGCGGGTCGACGATCAGCTCCGTCGTGCTAGCCTGTAGCCTCTAGCTCCTGGTGTTGGTGTTGCCAGAATGGCGTATCGTATCGTAGCGTCCGTCCACCTACAGGCTACGAGTATTACAATGTACTACTAGTAGTAATACTACTAGTACTACTAATGTACGTGGGCTGTAGGCCGTAGCGCGTCATGTACGCGGGTGGGGAGCAGAGGGCCCAGGAGGGGGAGGCTCTTCAACCTCTAAGCTGCGAGATTGGGCCCACCGCCGCAACGACGTAACCCCTGCCACCTGAGGACTGATGCTGAAACCACCAACCCTCCTTCTGTACGCTGTATCGCACCCTCTCACCTCACTCTCTGCTTTACTACTCCGTACTCCGTACTCAATGCCGTATCGTATTACGACCAACCCAGCTGCAACGTGCATTGCCGACCTACTAGCAACGTACATCAACGTGCCCAACGAGCGAGCGAAGCGGGAACAGCCTCTCCGGCAGTAGGCCCCCGGCAGGGCCCCCCGGAGGGAACACACAGCACCCACATTAGTATTGCTCAACTACGTAAGTAATACTTCAGTGTGTATATCCCTCCGGGGGCCCTGCCGGGGGCCTCCTGCCGGAGAGGCTTTTCCTCGCTGCGCTCGCCTTTTTTTGCTGCTTGTTGGATTCGAGGTGGTGGTGATCGGCAGTGGGTCAAGGTGGTCTGGTGATGGGTGTGCGGCTGTGGTGCAGCATGGTGTGATGGGATTGTACTGGTTGACTGGGCAGTCCATCAATCAGGGTGGTCCATCAAGTTCCAGTCCAGTGTCAGTACGATATCAAGTGGCGACCAGCACTGCGAGTGGAAGAATGCAAGATTGATCGATGATATCAACATTGAATACGAGTGAACCAAGGCAGAGCAAAGCAAGGTGCATACAAGCAAGACCTAGGGCATCAACACGAAGCAAGGTAGTAAGGCAAGGTAATACTGTAGTGGTAATACGAACAAAAGTGATATTGCTAATAGTCAAACCGTAACGCCGCCAACCAACATGCAAGGAAAAGCCCACCGACAAGTGAAAACCCTTAAAGGAACCGTACACGATCCAATATAATACACTCAAACACACACACTCACTCACACCTAATCCTCAAGAAGATACTTCTCCACCCTCCTGCCAACCCCCATACTCCAGGTATCAACATAGCGGTACCACACATTGGACAGGTACAGCGTGAGGGCGAGCATGCTGCTCCAACCCACAATATACCCGTTGGTGCGGCCCATGACGTCAAACAGACGGGGCATGAGCCAGAAGCCCAGCGAGTGCAGGATCGGCCCGTGGACGAGGTACAGCGAGAAGCTGATGCGGCCAAGGTACTGCGCGGCGTCGCTCTCGAGCGCGCGGATGACGAGCGGCTCGCGCAGGATGCACGGCAGCAGCAGCACCGCCCCCATGGACTGGTAGTACATCCAGGCCGACATGGCGAGGTAGTAGCGGGGCACGAGGCGCGACAGCAGCTTGTAGCCTGGTGTGTACTCGGCCGACGAGTCCGGGTACGAGAGCAGGTGCAGGGCGAAGAGGGCGAGCAGCCAGCGTAGGGCCGTGGCTCGACGGCGCACCTTGGCGGATGGGTTGCCGTAGCTGCTGATGGTCAGGTAGCTGGTCACCTTGGACAGGGCAGCAGCAGCACCGCCGGCGCTGCCGCCGCGGCCGAAGCGTGTGGGTGACGGGGTGGGCGAGGATGTGGGCGACAGGAGGAGTCGGGCGTGGCCCGCGCGCCCGCCGGAGCGAATGTCCACCTCGGACATGAGCATGCCGCCCATGAAGGCAGCAATGTCCCAGCGGCCAAAGTGGAGCGAGTACGAGGCGATGCCCGCGGCCAGGCCGAGGCGCCAGTTGGGCTTGACAGCCGCCGTGGCCAGCAGGAAGATGTACAGGACCAGCGAGCCGCGGAACTCCATGGGGATGGTGAATGTGTGGGGGTCGTAGCGGGTGTGGTAGTGGCCAAAGTTGAAGGGGTTGACCCACTCGGCGTAGGCGCGGGTGAAGTTGCGGACGGCGTAGGTGGCGTTGTCGTGGATGAAGGGGTGCTCCTCCCAGGAGCCGCCGAGCTGGACGAACTTGAAGTCGGTGACGTTGGTGGTGGCGTTGGCGCCGAGGACGCGGACGGGGACGGGACCGGCGTAGGGGGCGGACAGGTGGTCGTAGTCATGGACGCCGGCGTCGATGTAGTGCTGCAGGCTGTAGGTGGCCAGGCCGTGGGTCAGGTTGGACATGGAGGAGATGGCATTGTCGGCGGGGCCGACAAGCCCCTCATAGACGGACGCCGGGCTGGACAGCTGCGACGTGGCGTTGACGCACACGCGCTGCTCCCACCCCGTCATGTTGTACAGGTAGTCCGGGGTGTCGAGCCCGAGGTAGTCGGCCATGCCGGTGGCGCCGAGGACGGCGGGCACGCCGCGCGGGCAGCGGTGTCCGGCGCTCAGCTTGGTCAGCGACACGGTACCGTTGATATAGGCCGAGTCCGGGCCCTTGTAGATGTCGTCCTCGGACCGGAACGCGCCCATCTGCGCCAGCACCGCGACCAGCAGCATGCTCACCGTGGGGGGGATGTACAGCCGGAAGGCGCGGCGCAGCGACGCCGACGCCAGCGACCGGTACGCCGCCTCGATGCGCCGCTCGTGGATCGCCCGCAGAATGTGCCGGCACACGACGTAGCCCGAGATGGCGAAGAAGATGGCCACCATGGGCCGGCCGCGGTGCAGCAGGCACACGATGGGCAGCGACCACCAGTTCTCGTACGGCTCGACGGACCCGGGGGGCGCCGCCCCGTGGCCCAGCATGATGGCAGGGGTCCAGGGCCAGAGGAAGTGGTAGTTGAAGACGAGCAGGCAGGCGATGCCGCGGAGGCCGTCGAGGCATCGGATCTTGTCGCGAGGGTTCGAGGGCGGGCGGGCGACTCCAGCTCCTCCTGTGGCTGTGGCGGGCCGCGACGCAGAGGAAGAGGGCTCGCGGGCGTTGCTGCTGCTGCGGCTGCGGTCCTTCTCGTGCGCTTCCTCGGCCGCGGCCACGGCGCTCGGTTCGTGAAGGGGCAGCATCTGCACGTCCGAGCTGCGAGCCATGGCGGGGACGGACAGGACAGGGGTTGGTACGTTTGGGTGTGTCGTCGCTTTTCGTGTGTGTGCGTATGTGTACCCCCCGGGCTTGATGAGAAGAAGTAAACGGAAAGAAAAAAAAACGATTGAAGAGTGGTAGTAGGTAGGACAAAGGGACGAGAAAGGAAGAAAAAAAAGAGGGACAGGTGACGGGACACACGCGTGTCGAGAGAAGAGTGGACAAGAGAGGGAGAGAGAGGTTGTGTGAAGAGAGTCTAGAAGTTGAAAGTGCCAAGGTGTCGTCGTCGGTAGGGAGAGGCAGAGAGGCTTGGCTACGTAGGGGGCTCCTGCTCCTTGGCCCCCAGGGCGTAACGTATTTTACGCTGCATTCTACCGAGTACGCTGGCCGGCACTCAGTTCAATAGTCGAGTGCTAAAACCACGGAGTACGGAGTACATTGTACTAATACGGACCGCGTACGGAGTACGGAGCATGTATTAATACAGGGTCCAGCAATTCACACAGACGCTAATACGCCGTACTCTGTACGTAATATTTGAACACACTGGACCTTGGACCATGGACCACAGAGAATGGACGATATCCCCTGGCGATCCTATTGTTTACAGAATCTTCATATCGCGCTCTAATCATTCATATTATTACTCCGTCTGTTTATTGCCGTCAATACCAACACAGTGTTGCCAACCAGTCCAGTCCAGTCCAGCCAGAAGACCATTGACGGTCCAGACTGCTCAGTGCTCCACGCACACATGTCCAGGCTCAGTGCTAGACTCTAGTGCTCCAGCGAGGCCACGTCCAAAAGAGTGCTAACAGAATGCTAGCAAAGCGCTGTAATGCCAACACTGGACGCTGCAATCCACGGATGCTCTACGCTGCAATGCTGTGCGCTCCAGGTCTGTAACGGCCGCATGGCTTTCTCCGTAATTACGCCGTTGATTACGTAGCATCCATAAGGAGCCATAGGAGCCATGATTGGATTCCTGAAAGGAGTTTCCAGAGCCATGGATGGAACCGTGGATGGATTGACACGTACAAGGACGCGTACGACAACTGCAGGAAACAACTTTACTTTCTATTTGCACATGTACTCTATCTGATCTGATACTGTTTGTCTGCACTCCGTGGCGGTTGCACCACAATTCTGCCCAAACAACCGTCCCAGCGCCCCAAACCTCTGCCCAAGCCTCGTTGTCACAATGGCATAGTACTCCGTATACTTGGTAGTAGCAATGCCCTTGAGTCTTCTCTTAAACAATGTCTGCCCGTGCCTCTGCTTGTGCCTGTTCAAACTCTTAACGTTTAGCAGTGCAGACAGACTCCCGTGATATTCATGACCAGACCCATGCCCCGACGGCCCCGACCAGTCAACGTCCCGTCATATCACGTCACTGCCGATCCGCCGCATCACAGTTACGTACTCGCACAGTTGAACTTGGGCATGCCGCAGTTGAGCAAGTAAACATGTGCATCCTCGCCTACACTAATACCTGGCCACTGGCAATAGTACGCTGTATTGCTTACTGGGTTATGCCTGTAGCTATTGCAATATCTCGTGTTATCTAGTTGCAGCACCTACAGAGTATTACTCCAGAGTAAACTATTTAAACTCATATGCACAGCCTCCGTTTCGTCTCTCCATTCCAAAAAACCATACTCCGTACTACTCCCTACTTCGTATACCATTTAATAGAGCATACGGAGCAATACCATTGCCAATGCACCACAACCAACAACTCGAATCCTGTCCCCTTGCAGCATTCCATCTCCTGTGTAATACTCGGTTCAACTCCCGTCACCACCGTCGCCTCCCCCGTGCTGCCTCGGGCCCCTCGGCCTCCTCGGCCCCAGGCCCCTCCCCTCCCCGTATCCTTACCCCGGCATTTGCCTGCACAGGTGGCTTGCCCGGCAACATGTGGAGCGCCACCAGACTTGGCACCGCTTGGCTACCGATTTGGCTTTTTTACCTTGTTGCAGGCTAACCATGGCAATGTACGGCATTGTCCGTGTACGAGTACTTGCACTTGTACCTGTGCAGGCAGTTTACAGTTGCGCGTATTCGGACTCTGCTCAAACTCATTGCAACTACGCACTGCGTAAACCAACTGAACCTCGTACTCTCGTGCCCGTATCAACCTAGGACAGACAGACACTGCCATGTGCCAGTACACAAACTCACCCACACGAGTACAACCGTGCAATCGTGCGACCGTCCCATGTGCAGCTGCTCTGTTTGAAATCACACTTTACCGTATGCACCTGCTGATCTGACCAGTTGCCAGATTCCAGTTTCCAGTTACCACTGTCCAGGCTGCCAATGCCAACCCGTATTCATCTCCGACACGACCTATTCTGCAGTTCATACACAAGAATCACAGGCATATGAGAATACTGGTAGTAATTTGATAGACTTGCCCTGGTGCTGCCCGCCACTCTCTATCCCATACTTTCCCTCATACGACACGTCAGATGACTCCCGTAGACTTCGCATTCACAGACCAGATGTCGATGACCCTAGTAGCCTTCAAACTCACTCACACTCACACTCACACTCACAGACCTGCAGACTACATGTACTTGACTGCCCCAACACCATCACAACCATCATCAGCCCTACCGCACCTTCATCAACAACGACACCCCCCTACCATCTCACATCAAATCCCACACATATCCTCCCAGTCCTCCGTCCAGTCAACATCCCCATCCCCATCTACTCCTTCCCTCTCTTTTCCCTCCGGGGGGCCTCCGGGGGCCCTGCCGGGAGCTGTCCTCGCTTCGCTCGCTCTGGTGCCAGATCCCATCCCTCTACCCTCCGGGGGCCCTACCGGGAGCTCTTCTCGCTTCGCTCGCTCCTGTCCCCGACCCCTACTCATATCCTTTGTTTTCCCTCCGGGGGTCCTCCAAGAGCCCAGCCGGGAGCTCTCCTCGCTTCGCTCGCCCGCGTAATGAGACAAAGTAAGCATGCAAATAAGCATAAGCACAATACTACAAAACCACCCTTGGCACACCAATCAGCCCAGCTGCCCAGTCGCCCAGGCCCAGCAGAATAAGCAATTCAAACTACAGATACAGCCATAAGCTGCATGCAAAGTGAAACTGTAAGCAGCCTTCCGCACCCCATGCCATAACCAACCAGTAGAAAGCAGACCATAGAGCCACCACCACACATACATGGAAAAGACCGAACACTCTCACTCTACTGTTGAAAACACCGAGCGTAAGAAACAACCAACATATATAAGTAGTCTCCTCTCCAGTATATAAACAGTACTCTCTATACACAGCTCCCATCAAGCACAGCACAGCTCCTTATAAACAGTCCCTATAAACAGTCACTATGCACTCCCTATACACAGCCAGAAGCACTCCTTAAACAAAACTCAGTATTATCCATGATCGCTGTCGCTCAGGTATTGGTATCTTATATGGTATAGTATATATCAACCCCATCACCCTCCCTCTTTATATTCCCAACCGGGGCCACTTCCCAAGGCCACTCCCGAGACCAGGCCTACGCCGTCTTCTTCACCAATCTCTGCATCTTGGCAGCAACCTTGTTACCCTCCCTCTCCCTCTCCTGCTCACTCCCACTATCCTTTGCACTCCCATCATTTCCATCCTTGGCACTCCCCTCCCCGTTGCCCCCACTCCTCTTGTGCTCAATCTCCTTGATAGCATCGCTCGTGAGCTCCTGCCTCGTCATGAGCATCCACACATCCTTCTTGCGCGTCCTCTTGTCCCCCAGACTAATCACCACGCCCGCCGAGATGTTGCACGTGATGGAGATGCACAGGATCACCGTCGTCAGCGCAAAGGGGCGCGTGTGGTAGTCGATGCCCCACGTGCACGACCCCAGGCTGATCTGCAGGCACGAGTGGAAGTCGAGCAGCACCACAATGGCAATCAGGTACCGCAGCGGGAACGCATAGTGCGTGTCCGTCTCGTGCGGCTTGTAGAAGCTGTGCGACTTGGCCAGCTTCTTCTGGTGGTGGTGCAGCTTCTTCTGCTGCGCGTACGTCAGCGGCGTGTCCTCATACGCCTCGATGCCCGACTTGGTGTCCTCCGTGTCCACAATGTTGTTGCGCATCGTGTGCGGGTCGTGCGAGTGCGCGCTCTCGGCGTCCGCGTCGGCGCTTTCGTTGCTGCCGCGGCCAGCACCGCCACTACGGCCAGACTGCTGCTCCTCGGGGTCCGGATCCGGATCAGATTGCCGCGTCGTCGGCACCATCAGTCCCAGCGCGCTGCTCCGTTGGCTCTTGGACTTCTCCTGCTGCTGCTGCCCGCCCTCGCGGTCCTCTTCGCCGCCCTGCGCCGACGTCGACGCCGACAGCTGCCGATCAATGTCCTCGGCGACAGCCCGCTTGCGCAGCCGCGACGGGCTCCGCTGAGGGCCCTTCTTGACCAGCCGCGCGTACCGCACAATGAAGATCATGTGGTACGTGTCGATGGCGCGGAAGGGGGCCAGTCCGTCGCCCATGATGGCGAAGAGCGCCACCAGCACGCTGTCGATGATGTGGATCGCGTACACCTGCTCCTCGCCCACGTAGATCCACCCAATCAGGAAGAGCACCCAGGCCAGGCCGAAGGCCGTGATGAGCGTCGCGTACAGCGTCACGAAGAAGCCTAGTGGCCGCCGCACGTACTGCCCGAAGCCCTTCATGGTCCGCTTGAACTTGGCTCGCCGCGAGTGCATCATGTGCCGCACATGGTCGTCCAGCTCCCACTTCTCCTCGGCCGTCCAGCCCTCGAGCGTCACGCCGTGCGGGAGCGCCGCGTAGTGCGAGTCCGTCAGGTGCGATGTGATGGTGCTCGAGCGGTACATGCGCGGCCGTGTCTCCGACTCGGTCCGCGTCATGTCCCCTCGCTCCTCCGGTGAGCCAGCAGCGCCCTCGATTGCCTCGCCGTCCCGGTCCTCAGTCAGCTCGGGAAGCGGCTCAACGATCGACGGCGGCTTGGGGGCTGTTTGGGTTGGCTGCGGCTGCGGCCGGTCCTGCTGCTGTCCCGACTGGCTCGCCTGCGACGTCTGCGGCTGCACCTTTTGCATCTGGTAGTCGTTCTCCGACAGCGTGTACGTTGGCCGACGGTTGATCCACTTGCCCAGATCAGGAATGAAGAGGGAGTTTTGGACGTTTGTGAGTGTCGACAGGGTTTGCACCTCGGGGTCTGTCATGGTAATGGTCAGCGTTGTTCCTTTTCCCTCCAGGTTTCTCTTTCTCTTGTCTCCTGGTGCACATACCGACAGTGTCGAGATAATCTACCAGCCTCTCGTCATACTCATCAGCTGCCGTCCGCGACGACGGCCGCGACGGCTCGCCAGACCACCTCTCCCTCGAGCCGCCCTCAGCACCGTCCTCCGACCCCGGCCGCGCCGCGCTCTGCGACTGCGCCCTCGGGCGGAATATCCGACTCCACGTCCTCATACTCTGCAGCCTACCAGGGCCACCAGCCGCAGCGGCAGGGCCCTCCTCGTCCTCATCGGTGCGATCACCACTCAGCCTGACAGGCTGCGATGCCTGCTGTTGCTGCTGCGCCGCCGCAGAGGTAGATCCCCATGCCGACCGCGGCATGCCCAGCTCCTCTGCCGTCGGACGGGTTCCCTCCTCGGTAAGACGAGGCATGGCCGTCGGGGCAGCCCTGCGGGGGGTCTGCCTCGAGGTGCTTGACGTCGCGCTGTTACCATTGTCGCCCGCGATGTGCGCCCGTTCCGGCTGGGAGAGGCTCCTCCTCCGTCCGGTGAAGGGGTCTGAGGCGGCGGCGGCGTTAGAGGACGCGCTCGTGGTGCGGGTGAGGTTGTCGGAGCTTGCGGCTGCGCCACCGGCACCAGAGGCGGCGGCGGATCGCGGACGGGCGTTCGAGTTTGTGCGCCTGCGGATGCGGATGCTGGGCTGGCGGATCGACTCGGCCAGCATGGGGGGCGGGGCCAGGTTGGCGGGAGGAGCGTTGCCGTTGCCCGACTGGGAGGAGACATTGCTCGAGGAGCGGAACCTGCTCCGACGGCTCTGCTGCTGCTGCGTGGGGGGCAGCGCCAGGTTGGACTGTGACGCCGACGCCGAGACCGTGCCCGACGGCTGCAGCGCGGCAGTCGGCGTCTCCTCCAGGGGAGGGAAGTACTCGGTCTCATTGTCCGTCTGCTCGGCCACGGGGGTAGAAAGCTGGGGCTGTCCGGCCGTCGGACCTGTGCCTACAGACCTGTCTGCCGGGCTGGTGCTCCTGCTCCTGCTACCGCTGCCGCTCGCTTCGGGGGGCGACAGGTTTGTCGAGGTGGTCGGTCTGTCGCCATTGTTGTTGTTGTTGTTGTCGGCGGACGACGAGGCCGGCCGTCTCGGGTCCATGGCGCAGGGGGTGCGCAGGAAATGGACAGTGGTATGCTTCTCTTTTGTATTCGCCCCTGGAAACAAGGGGGGCGGCTTGTGAGAAGAGCCCTCGCTGGTGTGGTTGTGGTTGTGGTTGTTGTTGTTGTTGTGGTTGGGTAGAGGAGATTGGGGAGGGTTGGATGGACGAGATGGGATGGGATGGGATGGGGCATTAATTGAAGTGCTGGAGTGGGAGAGTGGGAGACTGCAGGTGGAGGAGAAAACTGGGCGGCAACCAGTGGCAGGTGCAGCCAGGCGACGGTGCCAGGCAGGTGCAGAAGCCCGGTAATGTAGCGATGGGCAGCGCTACGGGCTAGTGCAGCTTGTAGCTGCTTTACTGACGAGTGTTACAGCGTATTTTGATGTTGCAGTGGGCCTGGGCCTCTATGCTTGCGGGAGGTAATTGCATCTACGGGTACTCCGTACTTCGTCCACCACTGTGCAGTGCAGTATTGGCAGACAGGAAATTAACCCCGGCAATCCATCTGGTAGTGTCCATGGCCCCCAATAGGGGTGGCCCACTATGAATCAAGGAAACCAAGGAAACCCAGGAAACGAAAGCATTTTTCTCTCCGACTCGTACTCGTAGACTCGTAATCGACGGGTAACCATATTGCAAAGTGATATCCATGGTTGTCATTCACTGTTGGCCTGCAGTCTTTGCCGTACCTCACTCCCGTCGTATCCAACGCTCCAGCTGCATTGTGGCTGACCCCCCAAAACCTGCTGGCCACCATTCCCGTGACGTCAACCCAAGACTCTGTCTGCAGCCACACTGCATCTCTTCAGGCCATGCGCGCTGCAATGTACTCGTACGGGGCATGTCCAATGTCCATGGGCCGTTGAGTCCCAGTCATCCAGTCATTGTGCATGAGACCAATACTCCGTAGACGTCACCACTGCTCTTGTCTCAATTGCTTGGTTCCCATCTCCCGTACTCTATCTACACTTGCATCTACTATCTCGCCTTCTCCTTCCCTCGGAAATAATAGAGATCCATGCCATGCCATGTCATGCCATGAGTGCATTCACTGCAACCCAACCATCCAGCTCGCTGGCTTAAGCCTACCGACTCCAGTCCATAGAATTATCCTCTACTAATAGCAGTACTACTAATACAGCGCTCCGAACCCCGTACCCCGAGAGTTTAGTCTAAAACACTAAACCGTTGCTGCGCCTGTCCCGACTACCGACATCCACTCAGATCACTCAGATGCATGGATATATCCGCCTCATCCAGCCATCCAGCCATACTTCAATTGTACATTAGATGCAACAGAAACAAAACACCCTGCAAAACTAGTGCCCCTAGCTGTAATCCTACTAATACTCCCCAACTTGGTCGCATTTTTCAGTACAGTACGGAGCACTATACCGAGTAGGAACTAAGTATACTAACTGAATCTCCCCCGGCATCCGGCACCTCCGGATCACGACGCCACTCACGTGCAAATCTACCTGCCTCCCGGCACAGCACAAACCCAACTCTACAGGCGGCCTAACAATGCCATATAGGTCCTCGTTCACTTCTACTCGTCCATGCTTTAGTACTAGAGGTACTCTTACACGTATTGCCTCCGGCGGCCCTGCCGGGAGCTGCCCTCGCTACGCTCGCATCTAGACTGTCATTCTATCCATCCGTACAGCCGCACCAACTCTGCGTGTCCTCATCGGAGTACTGGTGCTTACCTGCCCCGGCGACCTCGGAGCCTCCTCGCCACATTCGTGCGTACTTGCACCATCATAAGCCCATCGGCCCTCGGGCACCGCGGACTCTTCTCGCACTGCAGCATCCTCGCGCACACGGACTTCCATACTCCGTACCTCCGACGAGTCCCGGGACTCACCTCGCTCCGATGTCCTTGCTCGCTCGCTCGCTCGCTCGCACTCACTTCTAGTCCGTACAGCCGCGTGCCAAATACACCTGTGCACTCGCACATCGGCACCCTCGCACGCCACAGCCAAGTGCGAGCGCAGCGAGGCCAGCCCCCGGCAGGGCCGCCCGAGGCATAACACGAGCAGTAGCACGAGAGATGCACAGCATGCAGACAGTTGTACTAAAGGGGTATAACTATTAGGCCAAGAAAATGCCTACTAAAATCAAGACTCATATGTAAAGTACACTCCTGCCCTCTGCTGTCAGTAGTAGTCATGTAATTCTATACACTGTTTTTTTGTTCTTCGTTTTCGCTTTCATTCATGTCTGGTTCCTTCCCCGTCTTCACTCTTCATTCTTCACTCTCGCCTTGTATGCGTGTGTTGTACTACGAGGTTCCTGCCGAGATGAAATTCGAGCCCTGGCCGGTAATAACCAGGCCGGCGATATTGGCCGACGTGAGCGTCGACACGACGCCGGTACACAAGGCCGAGAAGACGAGTGCCGACACGTCGCCGCTGCGCGAGGGTGCCAGCTGGCCGAGGATGCCAATCTGGATGCCCAGGCTGCCAATGTTACCGAAGCCGGCAAGCGCGTAGGTGGCAATGAGCTGCGAGCGGGACGACAGGAAGGCATATTTGGCGTCTGGGGACCTGTCGATGAGCTCCGAGAAGGCCACATACTCATTCTAGGAGGGGTGCATCAGCTCGGGTGCGGATATGGGGTTTGCAGGTGGTCTCCAAAGACTCTCGCGAGGGCTTTCTTCTCATGTTTCTCTCTTCGTCTGATCTCTTCTCGGTGCTCCTTCTCCCCTCTCTTTCGCTTTCTCTTCTAGGGGTATTGGGTATACAAGGGGTGAGGACAGGGCTGATACGTACCGTGACAATCTTTTCGGCAATGAGTCTGGACACAGCGAGCATTTCCCTTTTGTCACGCGGGAGGCCCAGCAGGAACGAGAACGGGAACAAGGAGTACCCAAGGATGGTCTGGAGGGTGAGCGTTGGGTCGTTGATGTCGATGTAGTGTCCCCACCACGTCAGAAGGCCGTTGATGAGGCCCACGGCAGCGAGGATGCAGAGGATGGACGCGATGATGGTGCCGGCAATCTGGATACCCAGGACGGCGCCGTTGGCAAAGGCGTGCAGTGCGTTCTCGGCCTTGTGCTCGTCATCGTCGGGGATCACGACGTGACCCATTGTCAGCGTCTCCTCTGTCTCAGGATAGCGCAGCTTGGACATGGCTAGGCTGGCGGGAATGGACATGATGCATGATGACACTAAGGCCTGGGCGTTGAGGCCGAGGCTGATGTAGCCGATGAGGACGGAGCCCGATATGGTGGCAAAGCCGCACGTGATGATCTGGTGAATCTCGGACTTGGTCATGTGGGGGACAAAGGGGCGGACGAGCATGGCCGACTCGCCCTGGCCGATGAAGGGGGTGGCGGCGGCGACGACGGCCTCGGCACCCGACACGTTGAGGGCCCAGAAGACAAACGAGGCAATCTTCTTGATGAACCACTGCAGGAAGTGGATGTAGTAGAGGACCTGGACAAGGGCGACGAAGAAGATGATGGCGGGGATGACGGTGAAGAAGAACCATGGCAGATTCGCCGTCTCCTTGCTGAGCAGGAACGTGGTGCCGTCCTTGGCAAAGCCCAGCAGGTTCTCAGCGCGGTCGGCAATGAACTTGAATATGTCGTAGCCAACCTGCGTGCGCAGCACAAAGAGGCCGATGATATACTGCGACAGCACGCCGCCCCAGACGGTGCGGAAGTTGACGTGGCGACGGCGGCGACTTGTAAAATAGAAGAAAGTGATGATGGCGGCCATGCCAAACAGACCGACAGCACGGTCCGCACGCGTATTGTACTCGTCCTCCTCGGTGGCAAAAGAGCCGACAATCATAACGGCGGCCGTGAGCAGGCCACCGGCTGTGGAGCGATGCTTTTCGGGAATGAGGTCGTAGATGCGCACACACGTGTTGTTCCAGGTCCAGCGGATGGGGCCGGAGACGTAGCGGATAGGCACGTAGAAGAAGATGAGGCGCAGCTGGATGGCCAACCAGAGCAAGAAGGGAATCACCCAGTTCTTATCGTTGCGATGCAGGATCAGACTAGCCATCCACCAGCCGGTAAAGAGGCCAAAGATGATGAAATGAATGATGGGGCGAATATGACGGTAGATGACGCCCGCGGCGCCCTTGTGGTACCAGGGCAAGACCCACGGCGTCTGCTGGGAGGCATCACGGCTCTGGACTACCTCGCCGGCCTCGGCCTTTGTTGCGTCGTCGTAGGCGCCGACCTTTTCGGAGGGCAGACCGGAGGACAGGTCCGAGTGAGGCGGCGGGGGCGGCAGATGGGCGTCGTGGTGGTGCTGGGTAGGCACATGAGCCGGGTCGACGGTGGTTCCCGCAGTGTAGACGACATCATCCTCGGGAGCCTGAGCGCTGGGGGCGTGGTTGTGGTGGTGGTGAGTGTGCTGGTTGCCGGCTGCGAGAGCAGGGTCCGAGTGGGGAACCTTGTTGTCGACGCTGTCAGACATGGTGGCGTCGGGGGGGAGTGGTTCTCGGGGAGCAGTTGTCGGAGGTGGAGAGACAGGTCAAGAGACGGAGATTGCCCGCGAGCGTGTCGTTTCTCGTCCAGCAATGACAGTTGGATGATGCTCGTCCTGTTCTCGTTCCTCTACTGCACAAGCAGAAGAGAGGAAGAGGAGAAGGAGGAGAAGGAAGAGAGGAAAGAGGAGAAGAGGCCCTCTGCCGAGAAAGACCAAGGGAAAAAAAAAGACTGGGCGTGGGGCCCGTTTGCCTTCCCACTTGGTCACGAAAAATCCTAGCGCCGGGGCATGCGATTAGACCGGGGCAGGACAGACGACGAGAGAGTCAGAGGTCGCGTGGCGTGACAATGGAGAGGAGTCGTCTTTCGTGGCTTTGTGGTGTGTCTGTCTGTTCCTACTAACTCATGAATGAATAGAAGAGGAAGAGAATAGAGAGGGAGGAAGAGGAAGAGGAAGAACCAGAGGCAAGACCGCCAAAACTGAGAGAGGGAGAGCACGGCGAGGGTCCGTGTGGGGGAGGAACGACAAGAAGGGAGCTCCTGCCGTTTATATCTGCACACACACTCTCACACTCACCCACGCGCAAACTCTCACTTTCACACTCTCTCTTAATCTCTTGGAAAGTCTCACCCTCTCACAGTATCTCTCACTCGCTCCTACCAATTGGCATCCTCCCTTGCTGATTGCCATGTACGATGGCGCATCCCAGCTCCCATGGGTACGGCGTAGGAGGAACCAGATCGGAATCAGCGAGCCACTAAGACCCCTCCGACAAGCACACTGCGCACGCGACGAGGCAAATGAGAAAAAAAGTTCCCTCCGGCTAGGGTCCTGGCTGGCGGGTCCGTGTGGGTGGCCAAGCCAAGGCAAGACCGCAAGGGTGGTGGTGTGCGTCGCGGCGCGGGAGCCAAGTGCGGATTAGCGGCGAGGCCGAGAATAAGCTCACACTGTCTTGGCCGCACGACACTACGGCTTCACGGGCAGTGTCAACTGGAAATGTTTCACTGTCCTTATCATGGTCCGTGTGCCGTTGCGGGGATCCGGGCATTGACAGAGGGCCCTTGGACTTTGTCTGGGATCTGATTGGTCCATCGAGGCATCTGGAAGGTTTCTGCAGGGCTTCTGTGCAGGGCGCCACTCTCACTAAGACTCTCACTCACTGATACTTTCACTGATCCTCTCACTGACCAGTGATACTATCAGTCTCTCTCACTGATGGCACTACGGCGAGAGAGACCAGGGTCGAGTATTATTAATACAGAGTATTGCCATGGAATACTCCGTACAATCTACTCCGTACTCACCAGAAGCTTGATTTCTGCTTGGTGGCTTGCTGCTTCTGCTTGGCGACGAGATAAAAAAGACAGGCCACTGTGTGCGCGGCCTCCCCACAGCACACGGCCCGATCGAGAAGGTCTTGATAAAGTACGGAGTAGTACTATTAGTACTACGAACCGTAGCATTACTCAACAATACTCCGTAGCTGTCAAGAGCTCAAACAGGCTCTGATTGCATTGTCATGGTCGCCATTGTTTCTGCTCAAACATAAACATGACCACCGCACTTCTTTTATGTTTCGTTTCCTGTCTACATGTACTCAAAACTATGAAATACTCAAATTATCACTATCCGTACTCGTGCCCATTTCGCCGGACCCTCGGGATCCTTCTTACCCGTACCCCTCTGCTCTGCCAAGAAGCACATGTCACGTTGTATCTATTACTCCGGAAAAAGTGCAGCACACGCAGTTGCCAGTTGCCAGTTGGGTCTTGTTCGCTCCTCCAAAGGGCATTACCCCGTCATCCATCGTATTCTACCGAGTATTATTGCTTCCTAATCTGCTCCCATGGGCCATCACTGCTCCCGCTGATAACAACTCTATCTCGACTGCATTGCCAACCCACACTAGTGATTACGGTGATGGCCGACATTGTCCAACTATCTATCTATACGGAGTACTCGTAAACTAGATTCCATATTCCATATTCCGATATACTTTGGCTACGCTCGTAATTCCCGTCAAGCTCGTACTCACTACCCCACGTCGTAATACTCACCTCTCTTAGTGCTTTGTCTACTACTCACTCGCCTCAACTCATGCTCTCAGTACGCTTACTACTCAAGGTACACACCGTACTCATTTATACTAGTAGTACCCGTACTCAACTCATGCTCACTCAATCATTTCAACAATACTCATAGTAATCCCCGACTTGCCCCTTCCAGTCTAGCCTGTCTCGGCGGCCGCCACCCGCAAACATACCTGGAAACCTGGACAAAGTACTCCGCCGTTATTCTACTACTCCGTCCTCTACCCGTACGCCACCCACGTCCCTATCGGCAACTTAAATCGAACAGCACATAGACACACACGGACACACATCCGTGGACCATGGACCTGGACCACATCTACCCGTACCGTGATACCGTTGTGCCTGTGGTGGCACATACAGTGGCGCACACACACCGGCCTCCTCCGTCTTGGCTCGCGCGCAAAAGATCCATCCTCTGCCATTGTTGGCTGCATTGCGGCTGATAGTCTTGATACGGGTTGCTTTCTTATCAGCGTCTTCGACCGAGGTGTCCAACCAAGTGTCCTACTCGTGTAGCAACTGTCCAACCAAGTCGTCGGCCTGGACCAGAAGTCCTCAGCTCAGAGCGCCAGAATAAGCATTGCTGCATGCAGCTGCCATCGTCAGGATATATTACAGCGTACCAACAGCGGAGGGTTGCTGCGGGTCATGAATCGAGGCCTTGGGCACGGAACCAATGGTTTCTTTGGTTTCTTTGATGGTGTTGGTCGTCGCACCTGTCGCGATAGCTTCCCTTGGTTCCTTTGGCTCCTTTGGAAGATTCTTTGCAAGGGAGAAGAAACAAGAAGACAAGAATCATATCAGCAGCCCAGACCACGCCAAGAGCAGCCCCCACGAGAGGACCAAGGGTTTTGTGATGCCAGCATGCATATATTGATATCAACGCGTACTATATACTCCGTACCTACCTGTACGTGCATACGCGCGCGACTACCCTAGGTGGAAATGGAGATAAAGCCGTTGCGCATCTATACGCGCACAAATAAAGTCTAGCAGGAATGGAGCTAGTAGAAACAGAAAAGATAAAAGATATGTCTATTCATGGGTATACTCATAGAGGCAGGTAGACGAACCGGTAGAGCCCGACCAACACAAAGGCAACTTAGTCAACTACGGAGAACAGCGAGAGACCGTGGCAACGCAGAAGTAAGGGATCAATCCATCCGTCTATACCTGCGTGAAAGTAGACAGACATAGAATCGATACTGTAGTTTTACCGGAAGTCTGCTATTTCCATTTATGCTTAAGCACGCGGAGTACATTTACGCACGTAGACAGACAGAATGCGGAGTAGCTAGTAGACCCTCAAAGGCAGAGGCGCATGCGTCGATCCACACGTTTATACGTCTATACGCGCGCATAACTAAAGTCGAACAGATATAGAATACATGTAGATATATAATCAGTACAGAAACTGGAAAAGATAAACGCACGTATGCACACGCGCAAGTAGGCACATACAGAATACTAGCAACAGTAGACACTAACCAGACAAAAGTATTCGTTCTATGTCTCTACATACACGCACACAAGTAGACAGAGAAATATCAACAGTAGACACCGACAAAGCAGAAGCAGAGAGAATACCGATACCAATTCTACATGTACCATATGTATACTGCGCAACAGAAATCAAATAGTATAAACTAAAGGCAACAGAGCCGCTACACTCAATCAACAAGCATACTAAAAACTAACAAGAACAGAACAACATTGAATCCAGACAGTCTTCAGACTAGTCTCCCCCCCTAAACCGGCGGTTAAACTCCTCAACCGCCACCCCGAGCATCTTGTACAGGAAGCCCCTCTCGCTGCCGCCCCCGACGGGGATGAACGGCCCGTTGGCTCCCCCCCTCAGCGTGAGGCTCACCCCCGTCCTCTCCTTGGAGATGGTCTGCACGTCCTTGAGCGGCACGTCCCACTCGCTCGTCAGCCTCCGCGACCGGATCAGCAGCACCCTCGCGTACGTCACCATCACCACCATGTCCTCCTTGGGCAGCTCCAGGTGGCCAATGTACTCCTCGTCAAAGTACTTGCCGTTGTCCACCTGCTTGAGCCAGTACTGGCCCAGCGCCTCGCGGCCATTGTACGGCCGCACGATGCCGTCGTTGGGGATGTATCGTGGGAACCGGATCCGGTCCAGCTCCTGCCCGTCAAACACTGTCGTCGTGTTGCGGATGCCTTCGCTGACGTTGCTCGCCATGTCCAGCACCCCGACCGCCGGCTTCGTCGCTAGGCCCAGGACACCCTTGCCCACGCCCTTGAAGAAGCCCACCGCGCCGCCCTGCTCCGCGCCCTCGAGCGGCTTGCGCGCCAGGCCACCGACTCCGGATGCCACACCTGTAAACAGGCTGTTGGCTCCCGTTGTAACACCGTACAGCGCGTGCTTGGGCTTGTTGCGCGCCCGCGTGATCCGTCGCCGGTCCTGGAACTGCTTGTCCAGCGACGCCGCCGCCAGGCCCTTGCTCAGGCTGCCTGTAAACTTGGAGAAGCTGTCGCTGAATCCAAACACCGTCTTCTTGGCAAACGACGCCGCGCCCTTGGCGATTCCCAACCCAAACTCCTCGGGCTTATCTGACATGATCAGGCCCTGGTACGGCTCGTAGAAGATGTCCGTCACACCAGACGAGATGTTGTTGAACAGGCCCACCGGATTGCCCAGGAAATCGGCCGATCCCAGAATCTTGTGGATTTGGTACATGACCTCCTGGCTGTAGTGGTTCGTCACGTTCTGCATCAGGACCCGCGTCGACACCCGCACATTGTCTAGGATTAGGGCGTTGAACCGCACTGGGGCGTCGTTGACGTTGCCAATCGCCATGGTCATGACGTTGAGGAAGAACATGATGGGGTTGCGCGTCGACGTCTTGTCCTCGGCATTCACCCGCTCCGTCCGCATGAAGCTCAGGTCCACCTGCATCGGCTGGATGTTGAGCACCTCAAAGTACATGTCCTGGCCCGCCTGCTGCTGCGTCGGCTGCGGAATGTCCAGGTTGTCGTCGCACAGCGTGCCCTCCTCCTCCACCATGGTCCAGCTGGCTCCCGGGACATTCGAGAAGTCGAGCAGCGCAAACACAAAGTCCTCGTCCAGGTCCACTGTCATCTGCTGCAGCAGGATGCTCGCGTACTTGATGTACAGCACTCCGTACGAGTCGTCCTTGACCCGGCTGACCATGGCGTGCAGAGACGGGTGCGCGTCCACCTCCTGCTCCTTCTTGGGCACCACACTGGGGTACACAATCATCGGGAATATGCCCCCGTACAGCTGGTTGTCAATCTGGATCCACTTGATGGCCAACGACACCGTCTGGATCAGCGGCGAGTCACTGTACCGCAGCTGCACGTCCTTGAACGTCACGTACGCGAGCTCCTTGAGCTGTGCATTCACTAGCGATATGCCGATGCCCGACAGCTTGAGCTGCGCCAGGAATGACGCTCCTGTCGCCTGGTCCTTGACCTCAAACGCTTCGAGGCCCGTCTTGGTCCTCTCCAGTGCCTTCTTGGGCTTGTACGCACTCTTGCTCGCCTTGAAGTTACTGAGGATGAGCGTCTGCGTCGGTCCATCGGCCGCCACGTTGATGTCGATAATCTTCTCCCGGCCGTTGGGCACCGGTAGCCTCAGCGGCACCTGGTTGCCAATCTCGGCCAGCTTGACGTGGCGGTCCTTGTCGTTGGCCCGGATGACAATCTCCCGGAACTTGGCCGCTGGGAAGTCCCACGCATACGGCATGATGCTCCGTGGCGGGAGGCGGTATCGCACCGGCCTCCACCCGCTGCGGTCCTCGACTCCGTCCTCGTCAATGTTGGGGTTGGACTGGTAAAAGGTGAACTCGGTATCACTCTCGTTGCGCATCGAGAATGGCCAGTGTCTCGACTCCAGGCCAAAGTTGAGGAACACGGTCGAGTCCTCCAGCAGAATTTCGGACCTCACCAGACGCTGCCGTTGCCCAGCCTTGGCCAGCTTGATATGCGTAGTGCCAATGTCGGCGATGTTGAAGGGCGATGACCACTGGTTGTTGACACCAGGGTAGCACAGGCAGAGCTGCTTGACCGGCGACTTCTGCATAAAGTGCAGGGGCTGGAACGCGCCCGGCTTGAGAGTCATGTAGCCTGACGAGCTGGGCTCGCGTACCAGGAGCTCCTCGCCAAGCTTGTTCTCCAGGATAAAGCGCGGGGCAAGCGTCACAACCTTTGTCAGCTTGTACTTGCCATCTCCGGACTTGACAGTGATTCCGAGGTGGATCTCCTTGCTCCTCGAAGCCGAGTTCAGTACCACCTCAGACGTACTGCCGATGGCATCGAAACTCTGGGGCTTGCTCCATTCAGAGTCGGCCACCTGCAGCAGGGCACGGTTCCTGTTGTCGTCGCTCCCGTAGGAGAACATGAAGGGCACAGCCTTGGGACGGTCCTGGTCGGACGTGTCCACAAGAGGGGACTGACCAGGCGCCGGACGCGCCTGCTGCAGGAACGTCTTTGCTCGGACGGTCAAGTCTAGACCAGTCTTGTTCAGGACGACGTAGGGACTGTATACAGAAACCTTGAAGGCGCCCCCGCTGTTGGGTATCTTGAAGTATTGCAGCTTGAGCTGGAGCGGTAGGCCCTGCTCGTCCTGGACGACAATCTTGCCCTCGCGCTTGAAATCTTCGTTGCTTCCGGAATTGATGATGGAGAATTCACTGGGTTTGAAGACGGTATCCTGCATGTCGACGCTGAGGAGCAGCAGGTGAGACAGCTCGACAACGTGCACGGGGCTGACACCACCCTTGCGGAGGAAGTTGGACCAATCTTTCTTGGTGTTCTTATCGTAAATGCGGTACTTGAAGTCGTACGGCAGAAGATTTTCGAGCGTGACTGGTGCCGACAGCTTGATCTTCATGTACGGGTAGGACCTAGGAAAGTAGAGGTTAGCCAACTGTGATGCTACTCACCAACAGAGAAATGGGCGTGTATGCCACTTACTTTGTGAGAGGGCTGGCCTTGTCAAATCGCGCATTGACCTGGAAATAGAATGGCTCTCCATTGTCCCCCTTGCAAACAACCTGCTTCGTGGGCCTCCTCAGCAGATCCCGCCACCAGAGCTGCTCTCCGCTCCACTGATAGCCGAAGCCGGAGTCTGGCCGGATCAGGACGCGCTTCTCAAAGGCGGCACCCACAGGGGCGGGCCGCGCCTCCCCAGGTGCAATCTTCTCAATTTTGAGGAGGTGGCCCTCGCGCTCGTCGTAGACGCCCAGCTCAACGGGAATCTCGGTCGAGTTCTCGATGAGTAGAGGGGATCGCAGCGTGACGTACTTGACATTGTCGGACCCTAGGTTCACATCCACGCAGATGCGGTGGAGCACCTCATCGGCCTTGGGCCGCAGTGAGTAGAGGAACTCGCCCTCGCGGTTGAGACGGACGTTCTTGACGGGGTCAAAGCCGCTACCCTCGAGCGTGATACTGACGTCGTTCTGGTTCGACTCGGTCAGGAGGTTCTCGCGCATCTTCTCCCAGTGCTCAAATGTCCAAGGCGCCTCCTGGCCATCCTCGAGTCTTGCCGTGATGGGCTCCTCACTCGTCGGGCTCTTGGAGTTGACAACCACATCGAAGCCAGTGTAGTTTCGAATTCGGTACGGCGCCTCGTGTCCACGCGGTTTGCCTAGGACATCCTGCTCCGTGGTCAAAAAGTCAAATGACTTGGAGGCCAGGGCGATGGACGCAGTGGTGATGGTAATGTCAAACGCCTTCTTGGATGCCACATCGACCGACAGGAGACCCGATGTCGGGTCCCGGGCAACGCCCAGGCCAACCTGCCACGGCTCCAGGAGCGGCTCCCAGCTGGACTTGGAGAAGTTGTAGATGTTGGTGTACAGATCGATGGCGGCCTCAGCCTTGAGGTTAGACGACCAGTTGAGCGCCGACGCAGTGAATCCCTTGACACTGATGTCAAGAATCGGTAGTTCGTGGAGATCACCAATCAGAACAATACGGACACCCTCCACAGTGGCTGAGAGCTCTTCATGCCTCTTGGCGGCCACAGCGCCGGACTGGCCCTGTTGTTGCTGTTGACCGTCCCTGATAGCAACGGCCTGGGAGGTGTGTGTCTTGCCCGCGATGGTAGACTGGCCCCGGTTGGTAGAAGACTTTTGCTTTGTACTCGAGTTCCGCAGGTCCTTGGCCTTCTGCTCGGCGGCCGACTCCTTAGGGGCATTAGTGCCCTCAGTTCCGGAGAGCTCTCCGGCCTTGCTGATGATCTGGAGGGCAAGAAGGATATCCCGCAGAGAGAGACGTAGGATGAGAGGCTCGATCTCGATGTGGATATTGGTGGCCAGCGGCTTGGAACTATCCATGCTCATCTGGACCGAGAAGTCGTCAATGATCCTCAGGCGCGACGTCTCAAACTTGTCCATGCGGCACAGGAACATGCCAATCTGCGAGACCTGGAAGGTGAGGGCATGCTGCTGCGAGAGGAGGACTTGCCGGATGTTCAGAACGATGGCCTCCGAGTTGGACGCCAGCGGGTTGGCAATGAGGATGACCTGTGTGTCGACTAGGTTGACCCTGAATGCGATGTTCATTGTCGACTGCTTCTCGTCAGATGCACCGACGCGGCTGTCCTGGCTCTGCCTCCTGGAGATGGAAGACCTAGCGCGCGACTCTGGCGCATTCGAAGCCACCTGCAGAGACTCGGTGTCAGACTCATCTGGCGTCTCGGCCATGCTGCTCTCGTCGTCGACAATGAGTGGCTCATCTTGCGCGAGTCCCTCCGAGGCAAACTTCTGGAGGGAAAAGAGGTAGTCCAGCGCAAAGATGACACGCGGGCTGTCAATGGTGGCCATGGCGATGACGCTGCGCTCCTTGCCACCAGACATTGTCACCGACGCCATGAGCTGCTGCACATCCTTATTGGCCGAGGTCATGATGCGGCGGAACCGGTTGGACTCGCGCGGACGGCTGTCGTTGATGGTGAAGGCGTCAATGAGAAGCTCCGCCTCCAAGGAGTTGTCCGAGAGCATGCGGGTCTTGACCTTGGTTCCATCCAGCGAGAACCTAGAGAGACTAGACGAGTTGACATCGCCAATGGGCTCGTCCTCGCGGGCCATGAGGAGTTCCAGGCCAATCGTCTTGACCTGGAAGGCAAGGTCCAGCTTGGTCCATGCCTTGCCAATAGAGCCGAGCTCGGGCGCCAGGTCGACAGACGACTGTGTGTCCGGTGACGGCTCCAGGGTCCTAGCGCGCCTGAGCGTGTCCTGGTCCACAGACTTGGCGACCTCCTCGTCGCCACTGCTGCCGTCTCCAGCAAACGCGGCCGGAACTGATTTCGAGATGGCCATCAGTGACTTGAGCTGGTACTGGGTCAGCCGGAGGTTGAAATCAGACATGGATCCTTCAATCTCCATCTCCGGCCGTGAGGAGCCCGACGTGTGCTCGGCATGGGTGATGTTGAACCCGAGATCGACATTCTCAATCATCTCCAGCTCCTCGGACACATCGCCAGGGTAGTGGAAGTCGGATGTGAGACGGATGTTCCGGATGCCAGCCGAGATCTTGGTGGCAATGGGGGAATCCTGACTGTCGTCAATGGGTGCAAACTTGTTCTGCGCGTAGAGTTCACCCAGGTAGGCCGTCACCACATCACGCTTGGGCTGGCCGGCGATGACGAGGCGAGGGAACACAACGATGGGCGTCCTGACGACGAGGTCAAACTTCATCCGGCTCGGGCTGTTCTGGATCTGGGTAGCCTGGTTTGCTGCAGCTTGGCGACCAGCATTGTAGAGGGCCTGCATCTTGCCGAATTTGACCACAAACTCTATAATCTTGCGGAAAGGTTCCTCGACAAAGTTGACCCGGACGGACCCGGCCCGGAGGTAGACGGAGCTGTCGTATCCGGGGTACGCCTTTGTGTTCTCGGCATCGAACGTCTCATAGCGGAAGTCTGCAAGCTCGTTTCCTTGGATAGTCACAAGCTGGCGGAGGTTGGAGTCGGCCGAGACACCCTGGTTGACGTCGTCGACAAGAGACAGGTCGCCGAGCTTGGACGATATCCGCATGGTCTTGCCGCGAAGGAAGATGCCGACATCGGCGTGGTTGAGAGACAGGGTCGCCAGACGGATCCCGTCATTGTTGAGGATGAGGCGGATAGTCTTCATCTCGGCCTTGACGCGAATCGCCCCGCCCGTCTGACCCTGCACCACTGCCGTCTCCTGACTGTCATCGTCCGAGACAGTGATGGCTTCGGGTGTCTTCTTTGTGTCATTGTCGTTGTTGCCGCCTGTGAATGTGACGAGGATGAAGTCGAGCAGCGTCAAGAGCGTCTTGCGTGTTACCACGACGTTGACCGTAGACACAGCGACATTAACATTGGTCTCTACGCCCTCGTAGACAGGCATGAACTCTGGTGACAGGGGGTTGACCTTGACAAACTTGACATGGACCAGGCTGCGCCCGGCTTGGAGGTCTTCGCTGTCACCTGACGAGACAATCGACTTGAATTCGCCCGAAGGCCTGTCCACAAAGTCCTCGACAGTGACGGCACCAAGTGAGACCTCGGCCGCCATGTCATAGGGCCGCGTGTAGAACTCGAGGTCGAACCGCTCGGCAACCAACTCAACGAGAAGCATGTCAGGCTTGCGCCTCTCGGGGTCACTTTTGTACAGAGACCCCTTGAGCGTTCCGACAGTGAACTTGAACTCGAAGCTGCGCTGCTGGACCTTGAGATGCCCGTCGTCGGTGGTTCCATCATCGGCGTCCTCGAAGCTGTCTTCGTCATCATCAATGTCATCAAGGACGACAGCTGTCGAAGGCTGCATGAAGCCGAAGGCATCCGAGGGGCTCCGCCCATGGGCCGACTTCCTGTGCGATCTGGCTGAGACGGTAGTGGCTGAGCGCGGGCGAGAACGCGAGAGGCGCTTGGGTGCGTCGTGCTGGGGCTCATCGTTGCCCAGCCGAGGTATGGCAGCCTCGATGATGCTCATGAGATTCTTGTATTTGGAATCCGACACGGCAGCATGCAGCATGGGCAGGTGACCATGGACCTTGAGCTTGGTCAGATTGGGGGCCTTGGGCAGGATTGAGGTCTCTACCACGAAGTCGACATTGATCTTGTCTACAATGTGCAGTGGAGATTGGCCATCCTTCTGGACGAGTTGGGCCTTTGTGTTCTCGATGGAGGGGCCAATGAGGACTTGGGTCGATGTCAGCTTGACAAGGAACTTGTCGTACATGACCGACTCGAGCCTCTTGAAATCATCATCGCTGTAGGTCTGCCGTTGTTTGGACTGGATCTCCTTAATGGCGCTCTGATCCACCAGCTGGCTGTTGACGTGAATGTGACCGGCGTCGACAATCAGACAGGTCGATTCTCGTGAGGTGATGCTCACGGGTATAATGATGAGTGGTGCCTGGAGATCCAGCTCGGCATTGATGGTCTTGTGCTCCTCGAGCGCAAACTCTAGACCTGCTCGGGTCTGCTCGCGGAGGCCCTCAACCGTAGCCCCGGCCGTCTCCATCAGCGCAGCGATGGAGTCCATGTGCCTCTCGGGCGGCCGGAAAAAGTCGGCAACGCCGACGACAAAGTTGGGGTTCCAGACGACCTCGAGCGGCTTCAACTTTCCGAGGACGGCGATATCGCCCTCGCGCTCAATGGGGTTCTTCTCCACCTCGAACTGGAAGAAGGGCTCAGCCTCTTCGGAGACCTTCTCAAGCTCTACCAGAGAAAGCCGTCTCCGTCGCTTGGAGTCGGGAGCATCCTTGACGCGCACGATCTCGGGGTACAGACTGTCGGGGGTGGTGCCATCGTTGACACGCAAGCCTCCGAGACTCACATTTGCCAAGAAGGAGTCGGTCCTTTGGAGGGCCTTGGCCTTGAACACGTCAAAGTGAAGACTGAGAAGGTCCATCGGGTTGTTGTGAGGGTTCTTTCGCAGCGTAAAGCTACCGGTGCTCAGGGATGCCTCGAGGGCCAGCTTGACGGCTTCCCTCGGCATGTCGACATCCTCGGCCAGGGCTGTCTTCTCGTCCCAGTCAATGGCGTCGTAGAGCTCCTTGCGCTGCTCCTCTGTGATCTGGGTGTTCTCCTCATTCTCCTCGATCTTTTCCTCAGGTTTGGAGCCCCACAGCCACGAGACCCAGCCTTGCTGCTCCTGCTGTTGGGGCTTGTTGAGGAGAGCCTCGGCGTTCTCCTTCTTGAGCTGGTTACGGGCGAGGGAGCGCCAGAAGCGCAAGTCTTCGTAGCCCAGTTTGCGCTCGAGGTCGCTCAAGTCGTCAATCTCCTCGGGAGAGAGCTGCTGCTGCTGCTTGGTCTTCTTGAACAGCTCAATGTACCGATTGCGGTCGTCTCGGCGCTCCCTGAAGTAGGCCCAGGTCCAGCGACGGTTCCTCTCGTGGATCTTGTTGAGGACGGCATTTCCAGCAAAGAGAAACCATGCCCTGGGGTCCTCCTTGGGGGTGACTCCTTTGGGCTGCAGCTTCTTGTATTCCTGGTGGCGGATGAAGTAGTGGAAGAGGTCGACCATCATCAGGCCGTCGCGGTACTGATCATCATCAAAGACGAGACCGATCTCTTCAAAGAGCAGGTTGGCCTTGAACTTGGGCACGCGGATCTCGCCCGTCTTGTCGAGATCGATCTTTGCGCGGCCGTTGACGGGGCGCAGAATGAATTGGTGTTGCTTGTCGTAACCGTCCCCCTTAATCAACTTCTTCAAGGCGGCGACGATCTCTTCGTGGGACATGCCGTCGGGGGATGCGGTCTGCCGGCCACTGCCAAGAAGTTCGGTATCGGTGTTCCAATACACGGCTAGCGCGCCGAGGGTGGCAAGCTTGTGGGTGACGTCGCCCGAGTTCTGGATAAAGGTGGGCTTCCACTCGCCGTCGGTGCTGACGGCGCTGAACTCCTGGAGGGTGACACCGAGGGCGAAGGGGTGGCCAGGGGCGGAGATGGAGTCCTCGTAGCGGACGTGGATGTTCTTGACTGTGACCTGGAGGTTATCGACAATCTTTGTGACAAGGCTCTCGGTGAAGCTCTGGTTCTTCTTCTGCTCCTCCTGGCTGAGGCCCTCCTGGTTCCTCTCCTTGAGCAGCTCAGCGCCCTCGAGCTTCTCAATCTTGAGGCGCTGCCTCCGCGCGATCTCCTCGTCCTCGTTGTAGGCAGCCTCCTCCTTTGGGCTGGCGAGGAGGAAGACATCCTCGACGAAAACCTTGACGGGGGCGCCGCCGAGGTTGGACCAGGGAATGACGAGGGTCAGCTCGCCAACGTGGCCCTCCATGACATTGACGGGCAGCTTGAGCTGGTCGAGGGCCTCGCGGCGCAGCTGGAGGTTCCGTAGCTTGACATCGCCGGACCAGATGCCGACCTTGAGCTGTGTGGGGTCAAAGTTCTTGACGTACATGCCCAGGAAGCGGTTAAGCAACCCGGCAACGAGCCCTTCTAACATGGCGGGCGGTCGGGTGCCTTTTCCCGGGCGAGGGGGATTGGGGTATTATTTTTTATGTATTCGTTCGTTGGTGGTTCGTGTGTGTATATGCGTGCGTGGGTGTGCGGCGTGCGTGCGTTGAGAGCAGGCCGGACGGAGCTGGGGTTCAGTTGCTAGACAGCATCAGAACATACGGTGCACTGTCGTCCTCTCGTAGGAATGAATCCCTTCCTTTGGGGAAGGAATCGTAGCTCGGCGTAGTCGAAAGGATCGAGGCTGGGGTTGCCAGGTCGAGCTCGATACGGCCGAAAAAGCGAAAGAGAGAGGGAGGAGGGGCAGCAAGCGATGATGCTGGTTTGATTCAGTTGGCCGGAAACGTTGGACTTGGCCTAGTAGGCTTGGATGTACATGGGCCGCCGGCGGGCTCAAGAAGGACAAAAGAGTCAACAACAAGAAACAAACAAGGGACAAGGAAAAAAGAGCGTGACACCTGGCCAACTCGAAAATGGGCTGGCAGAAGGTCGAATAATTAGGTGTCGCCGTGGTGGTGGAATATGGGAGAATGGACAGACAGACTGACGGAGGGAAAGAGCAAAGAGCAGCAGCACCTACCTTGGCAACTTGGGCAGTTGGCAGTTTGGCAGAGAGTCGCCGTCACCGTTGGCTCTTGTGCCTTTGGGCTGACATGGGACCAAGGAGGGGCCAACAATCGCCTGCCAATCAGGCGATTTGGAGAGTGGGGTAGAATACAGGGGGTCTACAGGGGGAGGGGAACTTGGCTTTTGGCTCTAGGGCTCTCTGGCTCCAGCTATAGGTGCAGTGGCTGTAGGCTGTAGCACCCCGATGCCCGCTGTATCGAGCGCTGCTGCCGCTGCGTGGTGCCTATGACGGCACTGGACAGGGCCCTGGAGCAGCTCATCCATTGGGGCATCCATTGGGGCGTCCATTGGGGCATCTCTCGCTGTCCATCACTGGGGCCATCTCCACTAAATATTAAGACTCTCCCCATGCTTACGTTGGAGACTCCAAGGTCCAGGACCATCGGCACAAAGCTTGTCGTCGTGGGAAGCAAGCCCGCGGCAAGGCAAGGAACCCCATGGTAATATCGATTGAAGATGCGGACTGCGGAGTGCTATTCAGTGATACACGAGCATCACGAGATCCCTTTTTATCTCATCATCAAGTTCCATGCATGTAACTAGCAAAGTCAAACCCCCAAATGGCGTCTTGTCCCTGCGAAACACGAAACCCAATGCCCGCTGTGCACAACAGAGTGATGACGTCAGGATTCCAATCGGCGGGTCGAGGGGCCCAAAACTCCAGACATTCAACCCATCAACCCGTCGACCTCGACGTCCTTGGCACACTGGCACACACGCAAGGCACGGCACACAATAATACCATGATGATGTATTGGTATCGGTAGCACACACCCGCCTTTTCTTGTCCCGGTGACGTCTACAACTCGTGCTCAATTCCTTTTATAGCAATACCTACTAGCTATTCAGCTGAGAATCTTGATCTCAATATATGGATCACCTCTGTCGCTCTCATTCTGCTGCTCTCACTCTGTTCTAACCTATCTACCCATCACTTCCTCTCCAAACTCATGGCATACTATTGAAGCTGAGTTGCCCGTGATTCTCGTAAAAGAGCCCATTTGACACTCTCATCTACCCCCCTTCTACACCCGAGCCAATGGCCGTCTTCAGAGCCAACCCGTCCGTGGTCCGCGCACTGCGTCCCGCAGCAGCAGCACCCCGTCTTCACCAACAGCTTCCACTCCAACTCAGCCGCGCACCAGCAACAACACGCTTCTCCACCCTAGGAGCCTTCCGAGGGGACTCATCCAAGCCACCCCGGATCGACCTCGAAGAGGAGCGCAAGATCGCCCAGCAAAAGATCAAGCCCGACCCGGCCAACGTATCCATCGACAGCTCGACCCGCCAGCTCTTCGGGGAGTCCCAGCCCCAGAAGACTGGCAAGGATGCCGGTACAGTGGACGTCAATGACGGGATCAAGCACGACCTGGGCCTTGTCCGGGACACCTTCCCCCTGAGCGAGATCCCCCGCGCGTCACGGTTGCTCGGTCTGGCCGGCTCGCTGCCCTACCTGGCCACCTCGGTGTCGACCCTGGTGCTAGGATGGGACCTCTCCCGGACGTACCCCACCAGCAGCGGCATCGCCAACGCCCTCTTTGTCAACCACGACAAGGCGCAGTACTACATCAACCTCCTGGAGCCCATCCAGCTAGGATACGGCGCCGTCATCATCTCCTTTCTCGGAGCGATTCACTGGGTGAGCAGAACCAGTCCTTAAAACGTCTATATAGGTGCTAATACTAGTCATGATGGTGCAGGGCCTCGAGTATGCCGAAAAGTCCCCCCTTCCCGAGCGCACCCGCTTCCGCTACATGATGGGCGTGGCCGCCCCCGCCATCGCCTGGCCGACGCTATACCTGCCCATCGAGTACGGCTTGACGGCCCAGTTCGCCACCTTTGTCGGCCTGTACTTTGCCGACTCGCGCGCCTGCAAGCGCGGCTGGACCCCGCCCTGGTACGGCCAGTACCGCTTCCTGCTGACCGCCATGGTCGGCCTGGCCATGTTCGTGTCGCTCGTGGGCCGCGCCGAGATTGAGAAGTCGAACCGCCTGGGCGAGAAGTATCTCAAGTCCACCATCGAGCAGTCGGGCATTGCCGACACCGAGACCGACTGGGTCAAGGTGGAGGCTGAGGAGAAGAAGAAGGCCAAGGAGGAGGAGGAAGAGAAGAAGAAGGCCGACAAGGACGGAAAGAAGGGCGGCAAGGACGCCGAGAAGGGGGACAAGAAGGACGACCAGAAGGATGCTAAGGAGGACGACAAGAAGGACAAGGATGGCAAGGACGATGCGAAGAGCGAGGACAAGCAAGAAGACAAGGCTGAGAAGAAGGATGACAGGAAGGATGACAAGAAGGATGAGTCTCAAAAAGACAAGTCGGACAAGTCGGACAAGTCTGATGATAAAAAGGAGGCCGACAAGAAAGATGACAAGGATGCTGAGAAAAAGGACAGCAAGGACAGCAAGGACAAGGAATGATTCCATGTACGGTACCGAATAGCTCATGAGCGCTCGCTCCATTAATTTGTATTTGTATTACTTTTGTTTTTTTCCCACTCAGCACGACAAGGCACGGCAAGGCAAGGCAAGACAGGATATGTACTCGTAGACAGGTTGACAGCACAGGGTATGGAGTCCAACGCCTCGTTGAAAAGAAAGAAGAAAACAAGAAACAAGAAAAAAACCGCCGCACGATAATAATGCAACCCAAGATGAAACCCGCACCACCCACACCCTCCAGTATCTCCCCTCCCCAGAAAGAGTTCTCTCCCGAGATTAAAAAAAAAAATCCATTAAGAAGAGGAAGAAGAAAGAAGAAAGACCCTCGTGGCTGGCGGCGTATTGGCTCATGGACGACCATATCCTTGCTTGGCCTGTTGTTCACGTGGCAGTGTCAGTCAGTCAAACCACTGCATCTGCATCTGCATCTGCGTCTGCATCCCTCTTTCTCTTCCGAGCAGCACTTACCTTCATCTGCTCAATACGCGCCTTGAGTTGGCTCGTCACCTCGGCCGCGCGCTTCCAACTCTCCTGGCCGTTGCCGTTGCCCGACGGCTGAGGCAGCGACGTCGTAGGCCTGTCCCTCGCACTCGAATACCCCCCTCCAGCACCACCTCCAGCACCACCGCTGTATCCGCCGCCGCCGTGGCCACCAGCGCTGCCAGAGCCATACTCTTCATCGCGGTACGACGACGCCGAAGGTGCATTGTTTCTGTAACCCCGGGGTCCCGGCGATCCGCGTCCAGAAGAGGCGTTGCTGCCCGAGTAGCGCATATCCGGGCTAAGTGCCTTGTGACGCGGTGCGGAGGCGTATGCTGCCTCGGCGCCATTCTCCTTCTCCTCCGACATGTTGCTCGTGAAGCTCATGCGGTTCCTACTCGACGATGATGTCATGCCGCCCGAGTCGCGGAAGATGCCCATGTCGTCGCCGTTGTTGACGGGCGACGTCACGCCGGGGCTGGCCATGCCCGACGACGCGTTGGACGGCGCGCCCAGGCCTTCGGCACGGCTGAGCGCCCTCTTGAGACGCTCGAGCTCCCGCCGCAGCCGCTCGTTGACCTGCTCCGCTGCCTCGGCGTCGCTGCGCGCCCGCACCAGCTGCGTCTCCTTGGCCTTGATGCTGAGCACATCGCGTGTGTGGTCCTCGATGAGGCCCGCGTTCTGATTTTTGAGCTCCTGGATCTCCGTCATGAACTTGCTGCGCTCCTGCTTGAGGTCCTCCACCTGTCGCGCGTACCGGTCGTTGGACGCCCGCAGCTCGTCCAGCTCCGCTCGCTCCGCTGCTGTCAGCCCGCTCGCCGGTGGCGGCGAATCCGGCGGCATCTGCGGGGCTGCTGACACGGGCTTGGCCAGCGATCGGCCCGTCAGGCCTCGCGTTAGCCCGCTGCGCGGCTGGGGTGGCGGTGCGTCGTCCTCGGGAGGCATCACTGGCGGGCCTCCGGGCGCTCGGCGGGGAGACGCCGGTCCTCCTGGTGCGCCCAGGCGCCTCTGGGGTGCCTTGAGTCCCGCCAGGCCAGACGTCTTGGGGAGGCCGAGCTTGCTTCCCACCGGCTTCGACGGGCTAGCTGGCTCCGCAGCCGGGGGCGGCGCAGCGGCTGCTGGTGCTGCCGGCTTCTTCGCCACCGGCCTCTTGCCGGGGGGCGCCCTCTTTACCGGACCCGGGGCCGCCTTGGGGGGCGCAGCCGCAGGCTTGGGCTTGGGCTTCTCCTTGGCTTTGACCTCGGCCGTCTCAAAGTACTCCTTGACCTTGGTCTTGCGGATGTCGTCCAGGCCGTCGATGTGGGGGGTCATGGCGCGCTCGCCGATGATCTTCATGACGGTGCCCAGAATCTCGGCACCACCATCACGCAGGGCCGGACTCGACTCGCCGAGGAGCTTCTTTCCTGACTCGCAGACGCTGGCAATCTCTGCCTTGGCAGGGACATCACGCGTCGTGCGCAGGCAGCGAATCAGCCACTTCATGGTGCCCTCCTTGACCTGCGGGTTCTTGTTGCCCAGGTAGGCAGTGATGTCTTCTAGCACCTCGCTCAGGTTCGTCGACATGAAGACACCATCGAGGGCGAGTCCGAGAGCGTCAGATACTGATGCCTTCTTCTCCTTGAGTCGGTCGAGGATCGGCTGCGTGATGACGGGCCTGTATTTGCCAAACGATCTGCGGAGACCCTTGGCCAGCACGTCGACACACAGAGCGGCCTGGGTGACAACGGCGACGTTGGCGTCCTTCATACATTTTGCGAGGCCGCGCACGACCTCGTTGAAGTCGTTATCCTTGATGCGGGGCACGTCGGCAGCCTGGTGGAGCGCGTCGACCGCCTCCTTGCGGTCCTTCCACTTCGAGGAAGCCAGCTGCTCGGAGAAATTCGCGGGGATCTTCTTGAGAACGTCCTGAGGTTCCGCCAGATCGAAGGCATCCACCTCGCCCGCGCCCGCGTCGTCGCCCGCGTCGTCATCGGCTCCTCCGTCGCCACCCTCGGGGGCAGCGTCCAGAGCGGCCTGCTGCGATCGCAGGAGACGTTCCTGCTTTGGCGGGGCCTCGGCCTTGATCTTCTCAAACTGGGCCTCGAGGTCAGTCTGCTGGGTGGGCTTGAGCTCGCCCCAGAACATGGGCTTCATGGCCTCGCGTAGCCACCTGTAGAGCTCGACGGTGAGGTTGGTGGCCTCGGCGCGGATGTTCTTGTCGGCGGCTCCAAAGACCTTGGGGAGGCACTTGAGGACGGGCTTGGGGTCGACGACCTTGCAGCCGTAGTTGTGGAAGATTTGTGTCAGGGCGTTGAGTGTGGCCGCGACGTTCTTGGGGACCTTGTTGGAGAGACCCGGCAGCATGTCTTCGATGATGGGGCCGGACACGTCCAGCTCGATGTAGAGGAGCAGCGCCTCTATGGAATTCTGCTTGGTCGCCGCTCGCGTCGACGAAAGGCACTTCTCGACGATGGGCGTGATGGTTGCGCCACGGGTCCGTAGGGCGCCGTTGCGTCCACCGTACTTGAGGAACGCGCACAGGGCGGTGACACCATCCTGCTGGGCGGCGACGTTGGAATCGGTGACGGCTCCTTTCCAGAGACCGGGGTCGTTTAGAAACGGTCGGAAGCAAGGGTCGTCCTCGTCGGGGGAGACGGAAAACTGCTTGGCGGCATCTTCGTATCCTCCTTTCCGTACTTTCCAGACCTAGCGGAGGCGCCGGGAGGAAGCGGCCCAGATGTCAGCGACCTTCAGAAGCGCAAAACGTAGCAGACGACGGGGTTAAGCCAACCTTGTGTGTGAAGCGGTCCGGCAACGGGAGGGAGCTAAAGTCCTCCTCGTCGGCCATGATGGGCGCTCGGGGTGATGGGCGGTCGTGACGGTCGTGTGCGTTCTGGGACTTGGTCGAGCGTCGATGTCCCTGGTGCTTCTTTTTCTGCGTCTTCTTGTCAGATCTGCTCTCGTCTCTCTAGCCTCTTCGGTCGGGCAAGATATATCGCAGGACACGTTTGCTTCTTGGCATGCCAGACGCGGCGCATGTGTGTATCATCACAGTCGCCCGCCAGGCAAACTCGCGGTGGAATAGCGGCACAAGGTACATACCTAATCTGTGAGCAAACGGGAGCTCGGGAAGCCTGCGAGAGGGACTAGGCTGGTATCGTGTCGTCGTGGTCGAGGTTCGGCGGACGCAAGGGAAAGCAAGTACCGAATAGCTGCTATCTCGATCGGTCTAGTTCAGCGCGTGTGAGCACAAGGACTCCTTCAAGGTGTTGTGGTGGGAGAAGGGGCTTGTGAGGGAGAGGGGCCTGTTTATTATGTGGGGTGGCGCTCAGGGAGGGAAAAAGAAAGAA
Organism: Geosmithia putterillii; assembly: GCA_900188575.1. Lineage (NCBI taxonomy): Eukaryota > Fungi > Ascomycota > Sordariomycetes > Hypocreales > Bionectriaceae > Geosmithia > Geosmithia putterillii. Next base: position 437,484 of record FYEU01000306.1, on the reverse strand, counting down.
GGCCAAGAAGATTGAAGGGTCCGATCCGAGGTCGCTTACCGTTCAGACAGGGGGGTATATAAGTAAATGCGCTCTAGGCGAAAAGAGGTATCAATAAAAGTCTCCAAAGAAGAAGTTGAAAGAGAAGGGAGAACCAATGTGCACAAGAGATACGGGAGTATGTTGGGCGCAAAGTTGAAATGGCAGAGTCGAGCTTGGGCGAAGCTCTTGGTCCCTGCTAACGAGTACCACCAGTGTAGTGGGCAAGTGGGTAAATGAATGGCCCGTCCGTCGGTGGAGGGGACACGCCGAATGTCAACAAACCCCAAAGCGCCTGTCAACCGTGCAACGAATAGCGTCGGCCCACGGTTGATTTGCAATCTGCAATCTACAGAATGGCCGCGGGGACAGTTTGTTGCTACGGGCAATGTGTGTCTATGGATCAATAGTCTGGTTTACGACTATAGATGGCATCGTATACTTGATTCCCATCATCATGGGCTGTGCCGGGGCCATCTTGCCTCTTAGACACGGTCCCTCCCGCTGTCGCTTCAATGTTAGGCTCGGTGTAGCTCTCTCTCCCGAAGCCCATCGCCCCAGAAACGAGCACTATTTAGTATTACCGCTCATATCGATCCCACCCTGCCACTACATCTCGCAGGCCGGACTCTGACTCATTAAACGATGTATACTGGGCTGAGATATAACAATAATTCAGCGATCATATTTCTTGACACCTACCATACGATTGTGGTTCCTCTTGTTCTTGGTTGCCATTCATAAGTACAGTGATTGTAGTAGCTCACTAGTAAGTAGCCCTGTACTTAAAGTGTTGCACCTACAGCGTTAGCTGTCAACTGTATTCAAGTACCAAGACCTGACACCGTAAACAAATACATAAGACTATACGCATTTGAAGATAAAAGAATAACTTTCAAACACAAGAAACAAAGATCCCCTTCTTCATCCTATATTTCAGCAAGACAAAACCTTGGCCGTTAGAGCCCTATTGCTTCGTTTGTTGTAGCCACTGTTTGCATTTACACTCGAAATATCTGTAGGGTATCTCTACTGATAAGCCTCTGATGTCAGTCACGTGGCGATAAGCAAAAAGTTGACCGTCGCGTAACGGCAAATGGCCCATCCGTCATTAGCAGAGAGCAGGCAGCTAATAGCTTGGCTACCATTGATTTCACTGTCGCATATCACAAGTCATTTTGTCGACAAGAAACACCTTTTGCTTCTTGACCGTTCTTTTCTGTATCATGGTCACCAACAGGTAAAGACGCGTGTCAAGGGATAACGGCGAGCCTCTCTTTTTCGCGTTTCTCTCCAACAACGACCCTCAGCCCGAGCCCTCGAGAATCTGCACGTTGAAGCCTGGTCCGACACCTCGCCGTCATGGACCCATCGCGCCCCTTTGCGCCCTCGCGGCTCAACAAGACGACGGCCGCCGACTACTCATCGTCAGCCTCCGAATCCGAGGACGACCACCGCATGCCGGGCGTAGACCCGGAGGACGACGACTTCGGTGACTTCAACCCCCGCAAGAAGCGCCGGCTGGGGGGCGACAACAAGGAGAGAGCCGCGCTCGGCATCTTTGCCTCGGACAGCGAAGACGAGGGCCCCGGAAAGAAGTGGAAACAGAAGAATCTACGCAGCAGGGGCATGAACTTTGTGTCGAAAGCCGCCGAACCCAAAGGCAGCGACGACGACGACGCGGACGAGGACAGCAGACCAATGCTTGGAAACGGATCCATGAAGCCTCGTATGGATGAGGATGAGGATGATGAAGAGGAAGAGGAGGAAGAGGAGGGAAACACCACCGGGGTCGGCCTTGGCTTTGGAAGAGGCCTGGGTGGGCTCGGTTCACGACCGCAGATGTCGTTTCAAAAGGCAGCTTCTCCGGAACGCCAACCCGCTTCCAATCCCACTACGTTTGACGGGTCTAATGTCCTTGGACAGGGCTTTGTCCGGTCATCAGCCTACGAGCCCGTACTCAAGGATCCCAGCGGCGGCAAGTCACCGCCGCGAAATACACCGCAGATCAGCTCGTTCAGCACTAAGGGCAAGGGCAAGGTCATGGGATTCGGTGCCAAGATGATGGCCAAGATGGGCTACGTCGAAGGCAAGGGTCTCGGAAAGGAAGGACAGGGACGAAACGTGATTGTGGAGGCGAACCTACGACCGCAAGGAGCCGGTCTGGGAGCCGTCAAGGAAAAGTCGGAGCAGGAGCGGCTGGAGGAGAAGCGACAGGCGCGCATGCGGGGCGAGGAGGTGGTGGACTCGGACGAGGAGGAGAAGAAGAAGCGCAAGAGGAAGGCCAAGGGCAAGACGATTGGCGGGGCGTTTGACAGCGCGTCGAGCACCCCGCGCCGGGCCAAGACCAAGTACCTGACAGCGGAGCAGCTCAAGGCGTCGGCACCGGGGCTTCACATCCCCGAGGCCTTCACGCCGATCTTGGACATGACGGGCCCCGGAGGCAAGATGCTCACGTCGGCCAGCGGCATCATGACGCCCACGACGAGCACTGGCGGAGCCCCCGAGTCGACCGAGGTGGTGGAGGCGCGCAAGCTGGTCAAGCGGGCGCAGGCTGACCTGATGGCCTTCTCGGAGGAGTGGCGCAGCCTGGAGGAGCGCAAGTCGTGGGTGGACCTGGAGCTTCAGGAACGGGAGAAGGAGGCGGAGGAGCTGCGGAGCGACTTTGAGAAGCTCAAGGTATTTTCCGACCTGGTGACGCAGGAGCTCGTGTCGGCGACGGAGTGGGACCAGGTGATTGCCTGCCTGCGCAAACCGGTCGAGGCCGGGGCGGCGACGGCAGATCTATCGGACCTGGCTGTGGCGGCGATCCACCCGTTCCTGCGCGAGGCGGAGTGGGACCCGCTGGCGGAGCCGGGCAAGTTTGCAACCGACCTGGCGGGGATATCAGGCCTTCTGCTCAAGTCGGCGACCGACCGTCGCGCCGTAAGCAAGTGGGATGCTGCCGCGGCCAGCGAAGACGACGTGTACCGGGCACACCAGCGGACGACTACAGCCTACGAGAGCATGATGTACAAGGTGTGGCTGCCGCGGGTGCTCGCGTCGGTGCGGGCATGGGACCCCGTGGACCCGACAGGCATGCTGGGCATCATGGAAAGCTGGGGCGACCTGCTGCCCCCCTTTGTTCGCGCACAGGTTCTCGACGCCGTGGTGCGGCGGCTGGAGGACGCCCTCTCGGGGTGGAACCCCGGCCGCCACAAGTCCAAGTCCAAGAAGCACCGGCACGGCGGCGCCGATCTCCCGCACACATGGCTGTTCCCCTGGCTGCAGTACCTCCCGGCCTACCACGTCGACCCGCGGGGTACAGGGCTGGTAGCGGGGGTGAAGCGCAAGTTCCGCCAGCTGGCGGGCGCGTGGGAGTACGAGCGCGGCGTGGTGCCCGGGCTGACGCAGTGGGAGGATGTGCTGGGCGACCAGTGGCGACCGCTCGTCATGTCCCACGTGCTGCCGGCCGTGGGACGGTACCTGGCGGCGCACTTCCGCGTCGACCCAGCGGACCAGGAGCCGTACCTGCCGGTGCTGACGGGGGTGCTTAAGTGGGAGGGCATACTGGGCCGGCGGGCGCTCGCGGAGGTGCTTGCGCAGCACTTGCTGCCCATGTGGAATGCCAAGCTGGAGGAGTGGCTCGCCCTCGAGGAGGCGGATCTAGCCGAGGTGGCGGAATGGTATGCCTGGTGGAGGGGGGTGCTGCTGGCGGACTTTGCGACGAGCAAGGAAGTTACTGGGGAGTTGGATAAGGGGCTCAGAGCTATGAATGTGGTCTAGTACTGATTCTGCCCTTTTAGTACTCCGTACTCCGTACATGTACAGCAACGGTGTATATTACAAGTATAATCAATGGAAATATCAAGTCCAGCTTGTCTTTCTCTTTCTCACGATGTTTGTTTGATTATCAGATCTCGTGCCATTAGTAGGTACTACTAGTAGTACTTGGTACGAGTGCGTATGTACATGGCACGCGACACACTCGGGCAGGATGCACGCACACGAGGACAACAGGTCTCACCGCCACTAAGTAGGACGTCTGGTCCAAAAAGAAGGGCCATGGGCCATGCATGTCGCACGTATGCATATCGACTTTGTGTGTGTGTGTGTTTTTCTCCTAACAAAAGAAAGCAAGGGAGGAAAAAGAAAGAAGATCCGGGGGGGG
>FYEU01000306.1:422267-432710 GCA_900188575.1 Geosmithia putterillii | reverse complement strand
CCGCAGGCCCGCCCCCTGAGGCAATCGAATCGATCAAATGGACCTGGGTGGTCATTTACGACGGGCAAGTGGGCAGATGGGCCATACTCCGTAAGTAGGTACTCCGTACTCCGTACTTGGTCGTAATACTCCGTAGGCCATGGCTGGACAGTAAGTACGGAGTAAGTATGGGACGAATGTGAACGGCGGGCTCGTGCACATGAGGACGCGTGCGCAGATGTACGGAGTATGCATGACCACGTTGCACGGGATACACCGACGAGCCATCTATCAGGTATTGATACTCTCTGTCATGCTACTCTGCCAGTATTGATGAAAAAGGGTCGTCAAAGGGACTGGAGATGGGGACTGGAGATGGATGGACGGTTGGTTTGTCAGGATATGACGCTATCCATGGCGCAACTGCCAGCGCTCCCAGCGGCTGTCTGCTAAGGATAGAGGCTATAGGTAGTATGTACAGCGCTGAGCGCTAAAAGATGCCCCCAGCCTGTAGCCATCCGGCTGTAGTAATGGCCGTCTGCCAAAGGGCGCCATCAATGTCAGGATGCCAGGTCCATGTCCCAGATAAACAGATTGACGGTAAAAATAGCGCCCTTCTTACTCGTAGTACTCTGTACTACTTTCGATAGGTACTCCGTACATACTACTGCGTACTACTCCGTAGTAGAGAGTTGAGAGAGTGTACACCATGTCGATGGGTGTACAGCCCCCAGCGCCAGATCAGCGCATGGCTCAGTGGATGGTCCCAGCTTCACAGGCAGACACCTATGGACTCGTACAGTGACCTAGCCATGCCCCTGTAATGCGCTGTAGACATGTCCGCTCCAGGCACCCGTGGGCTGTCCATGTACCTATAATGGACTCCAAATACAGCACAACACTGCTGACGACAGACGCCCAGACACCAAGACACAACCCCGACAGTTGACCTATGGACAGCCATCCGGGAAATAACCTCTTGTCGCCCTGTCTGTCTCTCACCCACTCGCGGCGACTCGTGTCGATTCCATCATCATCATCGACCGTCGCTTCACCCTTCTGGTCCTTGTATCCAATCCTTGTATTGATCCCGTTTGATCTTCTTTTCCCCTACCCTCGGGACTTGCCTGTCATTCAAACCAGTGTCCGTCCTCTATCAACCACCACGACGCTCCCTCCTCCCCTCTACCCCCCCCGTCACGACGACAGCTCAACTCGCCCTAAATTCTGTGCCCTGCCCTTGCTGCCACCACAACAAGGTACCCGCCCGTCCACGCTTCGGAGCCTTCTCCCATCGCCTCTCCTTTCAACAGTACAGCAACGACGCGAGCGACCGGCACGAGAGACCGGCACTGGAGAGAAGAAACCAGATCACGCATCCCCAATTCTGCCACGGCCAGCCAGCCAGCCTACCAGAGCCCGACCACGGATCCCGCGACCTTGTGCCTCGGATCCCGCCACATGGGCTGCTGCAGCTGAGGCCTGACGACACAGCCAAAAGGTGGAAGCCACTTTAATCCTCCCCTCACCTCCCGCCTCGCCGCCCCCCCCTCCTCCCCACCGGTGCTGGTGCAGTGGTTACGACAAGACACTCGCCCAGCGCCGTCAACCTTCTTTTTCTCCTCCTGACCCGTCTCTTTTCCCCCGTCAAACAGCGGGAGAAGAGATAGCAAGGACAGACAGAACCCGCCGCCCACCATGTTTTGGCGATTCGGCGGCTACGCCAACATCTCCACCATTGACACCATCCTCGACAAGCCCGACTTCACCCTCGAGGAGCTGCTCGACGAGAGCGACCTGATCCAGGAGCTCAAGCAGCACAACACCAAGCTCATAGAGTTCCTGCGCGAGGACGCCATCCTCCAGCGCCTGCTCGACTACGCCGTCGCCCCCAAGCTCGAGCGCTTCGAGACCCCCGGCGCTGACAATGACGACGACGACGACGATAATGACAGCGGCCTAGGCGGCAGCGGCAGCAGCACCAGCGGTGGCTCCTCCAGACCAAAGGCCCGCCTGCTCTTCTCCCGTCCCCGCGCCTCGTCGCGCGGCACCTCAGATGACGACGACGACGCCAGCAGCTCCAGCAACAACAACAATGACGCAGACGATGCCGACGAGCAGGACAAGCGCCGCAACCGCTACGCCTTTGTCGCCTGCGAGGTCCTGAGCTCGGACACCTGGTCCATCTACGAGGCCCTCACCGATAACCGCCAGCTCGTCGCCGACTTCTGGCACTTCCTCGAGCGCGACTCCCCCCTCGACCCCCTCCAGGCCAGCTACTTCACCAAGATCAACGAGTCCCTCTTCGACAAGAAGACCGACGACATGATGGACCTCCTGCGCACCCTCCCCAACGGAATCGAGGGTCTCCTCAACCACGTCGAGTGCCCTATGATCATGGACCTCTTGCTCAAGATTATCGCCCTCGACCGTACCGAGGGGGGGCAGGGTGTTGTCGAGGTACGTTGCCACCACATCCCCATGTGCATTTTTGTCATGATACACACGTAGACCTCCAAAACACTTGCTGACATGATTTTACAGTGGCTCTATGGCAAGGATCTGATTCCTTCTCTGCTGTCCTTCCTCGGCCCCGAGCACAGCTGGGTCGTCCAGACCGCCGCTGGTGACTTTATTAAGGCCATCATCACCATCTCGGCCAATGCATCGCAGAACGAGCAGCAGTGCATCGGCCCCAATGAGCTGACCCGCCAGCTCGTGTCCAAGCCCTGCGTCGAGAAGCTTGTCGGCTACATGCTCAACGGGGGCAACCCCCTGACCGTCGGCGTCGGCATCATCATCGAGGTCATCCGCAAGAACAACTCAGACTACGACCCCGACGTCGGCAACGGCGTCAACTCGCCGCCCTCAAGCCACGACCCCATCTACCTCGGCCACCTGCTGCGCCTGTTTGCCGACAACGTCCCCAACTTCATGAAGCTCATTCTCGACGGGCAGACGGACAAGACGGCCGTCCAGTCCACATTTGGCGGCAAGCTGCAGCCCCTCGGCTTCGACCGCTTCAAGACGTGCGAGCTCATGGCTGAGCTGCTGCACTGCAGCAACATGGGCCTGCTCAACGAGCCCGGCTCAGAGGAGCTCATCGCCGCCCGCGACGCCGAGCGCTGCCGCCTCCGCACAGAGGGCCGCCTCGGCCCTCAGCGTGACGAGGACATGTCCCAGGACGACCTGACGATGCGCTCAACCCACCCTCAGAGCAACAACAACAGCAACGACGAGGGTGGACGCCGTCTCGAGGTCATCAACGCCGACGACGATGGCTTCGAGGAGGTCGAGCCCAGCCGCGAGATGAGCGAGGACACGTCGCACGAGTTCGTCAAGGCCGAGAACGACATGCCTTCCCCCGGCCAGACGACAACCTCGATTCTCACAAAGGACGACGACGAGTTTGTCGACGAGCCCCTCAGCTCCCCGCGCCTGACCGTCACAGCCGACAGGGTCAATGAGCAGGAGATTGAGGAGGAAGAGAAGCAGGAGAAGAAGGAGCAAGAGCAGGCGCAGGAGCAGGAGCAGCAGAAGAAGCTGCACGAGTTCGAGGACCCTGACCTGGTCGTCGCCCCTCTATCGCCCATCAAGCCTAAGTCGGCCACCTCGCTCTCGCCTACCGATGAGATCCCCGAGACGAAGCTGACCGAGCCCGTGGAGGACTCGGACCCCATCGTTGATCAGAGACCCGACGTGCTGCGCAAGACGTCGACGGGCTCCATGACCGACGAGCCGACCCCAGTGGACGATGACGGCCTCGCCCTTCCTGTTACGGGCAAGCCGCCTGTCAGCCCGACCCAAACTGAGACCCTGTCGTCTACCGGCGTCGAAAAGGGGCCCTTTTCGCCTCACCCTGAAGATACCCCTGCGCCCCTGTTCGCCTCATCGCCCGTGGAACCGAAGGCCGAGAATGCATCGGAGCTTCAGTCTGAGAAGCCCTCGGAAGACAAGCAAGAAAAGCAAGATGACGCCCCCGACAGCGGCACCCAGCAGCAGAATGAGGCTGAGACGACTGGTGCTCCTCGCCCTGTCGTGGGTGACTATCTGAAGATGCAGTTTGTCGAGCACGGAGTGGTGCCGACTATCTTGGTAAGATGCTCACCCTTGTCCTGGCTTATTGGAACACTCAACTAACTGACCCTGACAGTCCTTCTTCTTCTCCTACCCCTGGAACAACTTCCTTCACAACGTCGTCTACGATGTTGTGCAGCAGGTGTTCAACGGCCCCATGGACCGGGGCTTCAACCCCACGCTGGCCATCTCGCTGTTCGAGGCGGCCGACGTGACGGCAGCCATCATCAAGGGTCAGCAGGTGAGCGACGAGTCGCATGCCAAGACCCGGACCCGCATGGGCTACATGGGCCACCTAACTCTCATCGCCGAGGAGGTGGTCAAGTTCACGGAGCGCCACCCACCGGAGCTCCTGTCGGACGCGGTCCTCGACCGTGTCATGAGCCAGGAGTGGATCAGCTACGTCGAGGGCCCTCTGGCCGAGACGCGCGAGCGCGACAACGCCATCCTGGGCGGCGTCCGGCCCGAGGTGGCCCTGGGACACCGCAGCAGCATCGGCGGTGGCGGCCTCGGCGGTATGGGTCTGTCGGGCCTGTCCAGTGGGTCTGGTGGTGGTGGTGGTGGCGGCGGCGGCGGCGGAGGCTCGAGCGCCCTCGCCGAGGCCGGCCTCAACGGCGGCATCGAGTTCAACAGCGACGGTAGCAGCGGCAACAATGGCGGCGGCCTGGGCCCCTTTGCCATCAGCGGAGGCGGCCTGATGTCCGGGTTCGGCAGCAGCAGCGACGAGGAAGACGAGGATGGCGACGGTGACGGTGGTGACGACGACGATGACGTCAATTCAGAGGTGAGTTATGACGACGAGTACAACACGGACGAGGACGAGGATACCATGATGGGTGGTGGTGGCGGTTTCCCCGGCTTGACGCGCCAGTTTGAGCTGGAGCATGAAGAGGAGGTGGACCACATCACGTACTCACCCGAGGCCATTTCGGATGATGATTCGACGTCGTCGCCTGGCTTGGCCGCGGGGGACGAGGACTCGGATCCAGACGCGATGACGGATAAACCCAAGGGATTCAGATTGCGGGTGTGAGCACGCACGCTAGCCTGCATGACGAAGCATACAGGGGTTTACTCTTGAATCGTCGACGGAATTGTAGTTTTGCTCGGAGAAAAGAGGAGGGCCCCAGTCTCTTGCTTTGACACACACAAACCAACCCAGCCATACATGGGGCAACGCTGATGGCCCTCCCTAGTTCCGCGCCTACACCGACCCGTCCAACGCAGACGGCAGCCTAGCACCGCCGTCGATACCGCCGCCTCCGCCTCCGCCCCCGCCACTGAACATCCCGCCCTCCCGGGCCCGACGCCAGCTAGCAGCCCGTCTGGCGATGCACCAGAAGAAGAACATTCTGGCGCAGGAGGAGCCGCAGGAGGCGACGATCCACGACAATGACGACAACAATGACCATGACAACGACGACGACGACGACGACGACGAAGGCAGGGATCCATTCGCCGACGAGGGAGAGGATGACGACGACGACGATCTGGATGATGACTTGGACGATGACGAACGGGGGTCCTGGTGGAGAGGTGTCGTGCGGAGGCGGATCAGTCAGGAGGAGAGCGGCAGTGGTCACAACAGGGGTGGATCCGGATCCGGGTTCCACGATCTAGGCGGCGACGACGACGATGACGAGGAGTTTGGCGACTTCGCCATGGCAGAAGACGACGACGACGCAGCCAGCAGCACGAGCAGCAACCCCGACAAGGAGAAGGTGGTGCTCAAGCCGCTGGCTGTGAATCCGGCCAGGGACGGGGCCAGGAGTCTGGGTGGACTCTGGCCCTTTGGTTCAGCGGATGCGGCGCCCAAGGAGCCCAAGGAGGACACTCCAGAGGAGAAGCAGGATGACAAGCAGGACGAAGATGAAGGTACAGGCACGAGCGTGCAAGTCAAGGAGGCCAAGAGGCGGACTAGTATAGAGGAGCCGGATGAGGAGGAGGCCGTCAAGGTCTGAGCCCCTGAGTCCAGGTGCGTGCGTCAAGGCTAGAGTGTGTATGGCCGCAGGATTAGAGTGTATGTATGGCTGTGCGTGTGAGTGCGAGTGCGAGTTGATATGGGAATGTCTGATTCTGGGAAAGTGTTGGTCTCTGGACGTTTTACGCTACGTTTTACGCTCACGTGGATTTTGTATTATAATCGTCTTTGTTCTGGATGGATTGTCATGGTTCGGAACTGGGCGGATGGACTGTGGACTGTGGACTGTGGACTGTGGACTTGTTGGTCGCGTTTTGAGATGAGAGTATTGAGAGTATTGAGTTATTGCTGTGTATTGGTACAATTCGAGTTTGGTCTTTTGCATACCCATACCCATACCCACTGTGCATCTATTTATTGCCTTTCATGTCTACGGAGTACTGATTGTAATATGCGTCCGGCGGCCCTGCCGGGGGGCCTTCTCGCTTCGCTCGCAACTCGGGCAGAGAGAGCGATTAACTAGTAGTATTCGTGCGGTAAGTGTTTTGCTGTTATGCCTCCGGCGGCTCTGCCGAGAGCTCTTCTCGCTTCGCTCGCACGCACAGCTATAACATCACACGTCACCAGCAAGTCACACAGCACCAACACAGTATAGACATAGATATCATTCTCTCAAAAGTACACTGTAGCCAAACTCTTTGTCTTCGTCCCCCAAAACAGTCAAAACACTTTCAAAAAGAAGAAACCAAAACTCCAGTCGTGAAATCAATGCCACCCTATATATCCCCCCCCTTCCTTGACACAGCCATTCAACCCCCCACTCCATACCTGGCACACACCCCTTTTGTTTGAAAAGAAGGGCGCTGCCAGAGAAAAAAGAGGACCAACCAGGCTTGAGCCAATATATGAACATGTATCTTTGATCGTTTTGGTATAAAGGACATTTAGAAGAACCCCCCATCGGTCGAAACAACAAACAAACAGTCAAAAAAAAAAAAAAGAACCAACTCCCTCAAACATGATAATCAAAGTGCAGGCAGGCAGGCAGGTAGACAAACTCAAAAGGTAGACAAACGCAAGTGGCGTGGCGGGTGTCAAAACTCCCCGAGGGCTGGACCGAAGAATTCCCCTTCGGCCAACTTCTTCAGGGGGCATGACTCGCCCTCGCACCCCTCGTAGGGAATGTCGTTGCCCCACCAGTTGAGCTCCGTATCTGTCCACTGGAGGGTGAAGAAGATGATGATGCCAGCGATGGCGATGCCGCATGACCAGGCTGCCGAGAGGACAAAGTTGTACTGAAGAGGTGTTAGGTTAGCATGCTATTCCAGGACATGTATAGAGATGGGGGAGAAACGAAAAAGGGCTGGAAAAATGTAGCGAGGAGGCAAGGGGAGAGAGAGGAGGGAGAAGACTCACCTTGGACCAGAATGGCAGATAGCGACTCTTGAGATAGACCCACGAAAAGTAGGCAATGGGCACCGCCGGCCAGACGTACGACATGTTGTACGGCGCCCAGACGATGCCTCCGTACATGATAGCGACCGGGTGGATCTGGCGGATCCAGGTCCACTTGGGGAACTTCTTGGCCAGGCCCCAGAAGAAGAAGACAATCAGGATGCCGAGCGGGAATCCGACCAGCGTCTCCGTGTACTGCCCGTCCTTGCCCCAGATCTTGGTGGGGCCGACGGTGCCCCAGAGCACCGACGCGGTGAAGAAGGTGTTGACGCCCGGGCAGGTGAGGCGGAACTGGGCATCCGGGGTGCACACGCCATCGATGTGGCGCATCTGGAAGTTGAGCACGCCGACGCAGACCAGGGTGCTCACAAAGGTGGCCACCATCTGCGCCATAAACGTATGACGAGGCGGGATCTTGACGTAGTGCGCCAGCTTCAGGTCGTTGGAGAACCAAACGGCGTGCGCGCACGTCACGTACCCAAACGACTTGAAGTAGTTCATTGCCAGGGCGTTGCCCTCGACAAACGACCCGCCGATGAACTCGGCCAGCACGTTGAGCGTCACCTCGATACCCGTCATGGCCTTGATGATGCCCACGGGCACCACGAAGAAGAGGCACAGCGCCAGGCCGTAGAAGACGACGCCCGGCGATGTGTGCGTGTCCCACCCCTTGATGCCTGCCACACCGAGTCCCAGGGCAACCACCAGGCACGCCAGGTACCACCACTCGGGAACCTCGGGGTACTTCTTCATCAGTCGGTGGTGCACGTCGAGCACCTGTCCATCCTCCTTGAAGAGCTTCTTGCGCCCGAAGCTGTTGACCAGGCCCTTGAAGCCCGTCACCATCTCGCGTCGGTGGTACAGCGCCGCGTACGTCAGCGTCGACGTGTACACGCCAAAGAAGAACATGTAGATGACGACGTTGCCGGCGCCCAGGAAGGGCGGCGAGTACGATTCGTACTTGGCCGCGTCAAACAGGCCGTCTTCGTCCGTCGCGCGCGAAATGTTGTACAGCTGCCCAAAGTGGTCGTAGACTCGGTTCGAGTTGATGGGCAGGTACCCCGTGTTGTAGGCGTTCGTGTACCACAGCGCCAGCACCACCCACATGGACGCGAAGGCGCCCAGGAAGCGGTTGATGGTGCTGAAGAAGGGCACCATGAGGGGGTCCGACGAGTCCCACAGAAGCGTGTTCCAGTCAAAGGTCGGGAATGGGTTGATGCCCAGCCCGTTGTTGACGCCGACAACTGTGTTGAGGTTCATGTTGTTGGGCGCGATCCAGCTGAGCCAGCTGAACTTGGACAGCGCAATGAAGGCGTAGCCAGGGAACCAGAAGTAGATGAACATGGCGCCAAACATGAGGTAGAAGAACTTGATGCGCGAGATGCGCCAGACGCTGCCCATGGGGCCGCGCACCGGCGTGTTGGCCCCGCCCATGTGGAAGGCCGAGTTAAGGGCAATGGTGACGAGCGAAGCGGGCCACACGCAGTACGAGGGGTAGACGAGGAAGCGGCGGCAGATACCCGCGATGCCGTAGCCGATGAAGTTTGTGCTCAGCGCAATGAGGATCTGGTAGGCGGCGTGGGCAGCGTAGGGCTGGTTGAAGTACTGGGGCAGGTACTGGACCCAGATGATGTAGTTGGTGTAGGGCGTGTTGTAGGCCACGTTGGCCATTATGGTGATGAGCATGTGCTCCTTCTTGTGGAAGGGCCCCGGGTTGAGCGAGTGGCGCACACCAAATAGGGTGAAGCCGCGGTCAGGCAGCCAGGTTTCGCAGGCCTTGCCAATCGGGTAGGCCAACAGCTGGGCGACGTTGGCCATGACGCGAATGGTGGGTTGGCGGATGTCGAAGAGCTGGTTGATGAAGGCCAGCAGCAGGGAGAAGACGAGGCCGACGGTCCAGGAGCGGATGGTGGAGCAGGGCGCCGACATGTCGTCGCGGTTGTCGACGACGGCGCGGACCTCGGCGTAGGGGCTGTTGGCCGTGATGAGGGCGGCCTCAAGCTTCATCTGGCGGATCAAGTGGTCGTGCTCGGCAAACTTGAATTTCTCGTCCTCAATGTCGTCCTGGGGTATGAAGAGGTGCTCGTTGTCGAGGAAGGCGCGGATCTTTTGCAGAACGGTGACGGGGAAGTTGGGGTCGTGCTCGTGGACGCGGTGGACGCGGATCATGATGTCGCGGACCTCGTCGAGCGTCAGCTTGTCGGCCAGCTCCTGGGCCTCGAGCAGGTCATCGTCGGTGACGTGCAGGTCCTGGCCGGTGCGGCGCGGCTCGCCCGGCTCATCTTGGTCGTAGTCGTATTCGTCTTGGTTGGTGTCGTTAGGGGGAGGAGCTGGAGGAGGGACGTCGTAGAATGAGGGAGGCTACGTTCTGGTCAGACTTGTCGTCTCATAGAGGAAGACTGAGCGAGACGGGGAGAAGGGGTCATCTCAAGATGGAGCGACGGGGGATCGTTTCAAGCCAAAGGAGAGATGGGGAGAGAGAGGCTGGTCAGTTCCAAAGCAGGCGCGAGGGGGAGAGACTCACAGGATCCGAGTAAAAGGGAGGAGGAGGGTGTCGAGGATGAGTGTCGGCGGTTGCGACAGGATCGGGACGGGGTAGCTCGAAGCCAGTGGCGGCGGCGTCGTCGACTGGCGACGGAGCCGTCTTGTCGTCACGAACCATGGCTGTGTGGGATGGTGGTGACAGCACTGGGAGGTGCCAGTCGGGTCAGGCGGGGAGTCGTCGTGGCCGACAAGGCACAGTCGGACGCGCAATGGCGCTCTCGACTGCGAAGAGAGGCCACCTCGGACGTTGTCGTCGTCGTCAAGGTCGGGGTCGAGACGAAGCGAAGGGGAGGGCGAAGAGGCGAAACGGCGAAAGGAAGGCGACTTGTCCCGTCCTAGAGTGGCAGCAGCCAAGAGATTGTCGGACTATCTCTCAACGGTTGAAATGTCGAAATGCCCGTGTCGATGGAGTGTGGGGAGGATGGGGGGGGCGGAGGGCTTATGTTGTTGGAGGAGGAGGGGAGGGA
>FYEU01000306.1:401850-414261 GCA_900188575.1 Geosmithia putterillii | reverse complement strand
GGGGGGGGGCACGTGGAAATGAAGACTGAGATTTGGAAATGCGACGCTATTATATTATACAAGCCATGTTAGATACATGTACTGCGAGAAGAGTTGTAAGTTTCGTTTCCGAATCCCCAGCCTATGCGCAAATGATAATGGCGATATCTCCTAGGAAGACAACGGCACGTCTTTATCGGGGATAAAGGGTGGGAATATCGAACGATTAGCTACATGTCAACTAGCTCCCTCTGATATGTAGCCCGTTAGTGACAACGGCTTACGGGGTCGAAGGTAACTGATATGATCTTGCCCGTGTCCAGATATGCCGTTGATAAGCTCAACTTCCGTGCGGCGGCAGTGGAACTGGAGTCCCCAGATGCGGGAGACATCTTGGCCGCGCGGCCAACTCTTTAAAGGTGCGGCCAAGGAAGAAGTTGGCCGCCGTTATGCACCCACTTAATGTAGCTACTATGCGGCCGACTGGGGTTGTAAGTTGTCACTTCCGGGGCATGGCAAACGTTGAGGAAGCGGCAGATGGGAAACGTGGAGTGATGCTCAGCCGTATTGACCCCTCATACAAGCTTCTTTTGCATGTTCCTTTTCTATGCCTTTAGTGGTCTATCACCAACGTTCTCGGGCATTTGATTCTCTTTGGGGTTACATTCCACGAGTAGAATTATTGTCATGTATTAAAGGGTAGCTTACACCCTTACCCTGGATACAGAGCTCGAGTTGCATCCTTCTCGCCTATACGCACAGTCCTTTTCTCATTCTTCTTCACTGTTTGCCTATTGCATTGCTCAATCAGATATCATGATTGCCAAGGTCGAGTCTCAGAATGGGGCATCCCCCGAGACCCGGGCTCCTGCTCTAAGCAAGACGGAGGGTCCTCTATACCCTGACTATCTTCGTATGTTCAAGTTTCATACTTACATTACATGTTTCTTCATGGACAAGACGACTAACATGAGTGACAGCCCACTATGACCCTCTCGAAAAGGTCGTCCCCGTCGGCGAGTTTACCCACGATGAACCTGGTCACCGTGCCGATCCGGCCATGCCCAACCTACTACGGGAGGGCGTGAAGACGACAGAGCTATCGCCTCATTGCGGTACCGAGATTCTCGGTGTGCAGATTGTAAGACTGCCTGCCCCGGTATTCTCACATTGTAAAAACTATGGCTGACCAAGATATTAGTCGGAGTTGTCAGACGCTGGTCTTGATGAGATGGCCCTCCTGTGTGCCCAGCGCGGCTGTCTCGTGTTCCGTGACCAGGAGTTTACCAACATTGGCTTTGAGAAGCAAAAGAAGATTGCTTCGTATGTCCTACTCACGCCTCTTGGAAACTCCTTTATTATCTGCATATCATGATCGAAAAGAGACCCCCTTCTAACTCTGCCTAAAAGCTATTTCGGCCCCCTGCACAAGCATGGCTGGATGCCTCATCCCAAGAATGGGCCGGAAGAATTTGTCATTGTTTACGACAGCAAGGAGTAAGATACAAGCACCTTGACATCTATGGACATCTTGTGGCTTCCTGAAGAACCTCGCGCTGACCCTACCATCAGGGACCTACGTATCCGGAAGTCATGGGCGCGTAAGAGCCCTGTTCAGTTCCACGTCGACCAGTCTCCCGAGTCGCAGCCCCCTGGCATGACCTTTTTCTGCATGCTCGAGTCCCCTCCCGGAGCGGGCGGAGACACCATCATCTCTAGTGTACGTTGACCAGTTTCTTCTTTCTTCGATTCGTGCCAATCTTGTGCTGTTTCTAAATTCAACCAACATTAGACTACCCGTGCCTTTGAGCGCCTATCTCCTTCTTTCCGCAAGCGTCTCGAGGGCCTTACTGCTCTGCACACGACCGCCAACCCCATCGCCCGCGAGATCCGCGACAACGGCGACCTGGCTATCCTCCGGCGCCCCATAACCAAGTCCGTCCACCCTGTCGTCACGGTGCACCCGGTCACAGGCCAGAAGTCCCTGTTTGTCAACTCGTCGTACACGCAGCGAATCATGGGCTGGGACGACGAGGAGTCGGACTGCATCCTGCAGTTCCTCTTCAACCATATCAACCGCGGGCACGACTTCTCCTGCCGCGTCCGCTACGAGGCCGGCACGGTTGTCGTCTGGGACCAGCGGGTTACGCAGCACTCCCAGACGCTGGACTACGCCGCTGGTGCTCGTCGGCATGCCTTCCGGCTCACCCCGCTCGCCAATGTTCCTATTCCGAGCAAGGTAGAGGAGGATGACGGCGAGTGTGCCAAGGATGAGGCTAGGGTGATGCTGAATCTGTGCTAGAACGGTCCTTTTCGTATTGAATTCATGACAACTAGGCATCCCATCATAATAATAGACATGTTCATGCTCTTCCAACATTGAAATTAAAAGTCCCCGACAAAAGGCCTCCTCGGAGGAAAGTGAATGAAGTATACATGCAAGAAAAGTAGCAAGGTATATCAATCATAGTGCACTCTAATTTGAGACGACTACCTTGGCAAGCATCGTCTCCACGCGTAGCAAACCAAGGTTAGCCAGCCCCTTCGCGCCCGCTGCCCCATTAGCCGCCACACGACTGGCCACTCTCCACCTCGATACCAGGCCTCTAAGCTGGGTGTGGTCGTCAGAAAGGTTCATCTCTGACGTGACATGGAGGAGATGGACCATGAAGGAGCCCGCAATGGCAAAGTTTGGTCGACTCCAGCTGTGCCAAAAGGCATTCCACTGGGCGTCGCGCAGCCGCTCGATGAACTCGACAAACTCACGGACACAGACGAGAGAGCCGCGTATGACGGCCGCGGACCCATCGTCGACTTGGCCGTTGCTGCTTTGCGTCTGCGCAGAAACCCCACACCGCTCTAGTGGTCGGAGAAGGGCGCGGAACAGCGTCATGTGCGTCACAATGTACGACAGATGGACGGAGGCGCTTCCATCAAGAACAATGCCATGACTGGCACTATCATCCCCGTCCTGTATTGGAGATGCAGATTCATGCTGGGGAACAGAAATAGAGTCCATGTCTCTTCGGGACAGAAACTGCAACGGCGGATCGAGGCTGTCACGCCATGTTTTGAGACGGGACCGCAGGTTGCGAGCGAGATCAAGGGAGATATGAAGACTGCCAGACGTCTTGCTCATGGTGCGCACAGAATAGTACGTTGTCTGAATATCCGCGAGAATGTGCGTAAGCTCGACGAACTGGCACAGATGTGTCGACGTTTCTTGATGGTTGTGCGACGACGAAGATAAACTGTCCGCCATGTCGTCCGCGGTCAGGGGCTCGACGTCGTAGTCGTCATGGCCAATGTGGCTGGGCATCCCGCGGACGAGGGCGAACCAGCGATCCATCATCCACACAGCCCACCACAGACGCTTACGCAGACGTCTCTCCCAAAGCGGGACAGACAACCAGCCCGTAGGGTCTCGATGCAGCCCGACCGTCTGGGCCACCGCAACCGCCGTCGCCATGAGGCTCCAGGAAAAGGCCGTGTCAGACAGATAGAAGTTGGTCGGCAGGCGCTGTTGGAGGAGCAGACACGCCTGTACCGTGGCCAATGTGGGCTCGTGCAGACTCTGCGAGATATCGAGCCAGCAGATTCGATACAGGCGCGAGGTAGATGGCGGGTGCAGAAGCAGGCCGTACAGGCTCTCGTCGTACACGACAAAGGGCAGTGCGGAGGCACACACGGCGGCCAGCAGCGACAACGACATGTTGCTCAGCTCCTGGGCACTCGCGGGGAGCTGGTGCGTCGACAGTATGGGGAAGTACGGCCCCACGAAACGGCTGTAGAGTTTGATGAGGCGCCAGGCGACGTCGGCGTCGAAGATGGTCCACAGCTCTGACCACGCTGCTTCTATGGAGTCTTCGGGGGGGCGCGGCTCCGCCTTGGAGAGTAGAGACTTGTCTGTGATGCCGAATAGCGTCTTCGAGTCTGGGCTCCGCTTGCCGCCGGCTAGGCATCTGTATTTGAGGCCTGATATGCGTGGCCGTGTCACGCCGTGCTCGTCGAAGTCCTCTCGCGCCAGGAGGTGGACGTCCGCGGCGCCGGTCGGGCCAATGTAGAAGCTGAAGGCGTCGGGTACGAGTTCTAGAGATCCCTGGCCCCCGGGTGACGATGCGTCAGCATTTTCCGGGGATGTAGATGTATTGTTCGTGCCTGTATATGGTGAGGCGAGCATGTCAATCTGGGATCCGGAGCCCCTGGATGCATTTGGGCTGGGCTGCTGTGGTAGAGCCACCTCAGCGAGATTACTTGGACCTTGCTGCTGCTGCTGCTGCTGCTGCATGAGGTCGTCGTCCAGGAAGTCTTGAAGTCCGTCCAGGTGCCCATCTGTATCTGCGTCGGGCAGAGAGAGGTCCTGCAGTAGGAACTGGCTGGCATCACCATTGTGATCGGAAAATGCCACCATTGGCCTCGCACATGCATTTACATGCATGCTCTGAAGGGCGACAGAGTCATCCATCATGATGCTCTCACCCGTATGTCCATTGCTGCACAGCACCGTCCACCCACATGTCAGCACAACAGGTATCGCAGCTAGTCATACTCCGTACTCACAGTGGCGAGGGTGTCGCGTTGACTCCATGTCCTGCCCTTGGCCTCTTCCTCTCCCCCGGCCCGTGTTCAAAGGTGCATGAGAGAGTGCGGTTGGTGCATCGGTAGCAGGGCGGGCCATGGGGCATGTCGCAGGCCACTTTTCTCCGTCGACAGGAATCGCACGGGCGTGCTTTGCGAGACTTGTAGAATCGCGCCCCTGGGCCCGAGGTTGTCTCCATAACTGATATGTATTACTTCGTGAATAGGGGATCTCCTCGGAGACGGGCCAGACTGTGATGTCCAATTGGGTGGGTGGGTTGAAGCTATCGTCACAGGTGATGTGAACCTACCCCGATTGAGGTACCTCGTCTGACTGATATCCTCGGGGGACGGGCTTATCTCCCAACCCTCCACTGATAGACGGGACAGGACGAGGACTATCAAAAAAAAAAAAACGAAAACAAACAAGTTCCACAAAGGTTGTGATGCAGTTCACTTACTGATATCAATGCTGGGCCATGCCGCCGTCGGTGCCCCGGATTGAGGCGATCCAGACAGAGTTTGGCTGTTTGTAATCGGGGGGTCTCGGCGGGGTTTAAGGGAACATGGCAACGAGCGATAGAGACTCGGGGCGGTGTCCGCATTTGTGTCCGGGCTGATGGCTGGTAGTATTAGGTTATGTGCTTTCGTGTGGTATTGTCGCTCTTATCACATATGGATATGCAATGAGTGCATGCATACACATGTACTGTACGGAGTAATCTTTATTCAATTGATGCATTTCGTGCCATTTCGGTCTACTTGGTCATACTAGAGGGACCTACTACTAGTATTACATACATGTATGCATACATCAACGCATATATCGATCAACCTTTATTGTTGCACTCCAATCTCGACTTTCTGCCCCCCCTATAGCCATGCCGCTTTTATGGGTGCCTGCTCAGGCACGATTTAGGCACCACTTAGGGCCAGCTCACGATGGCATTGGGAAGAGGCCTGGTCTACCTAGAGGCCACTCATAGCGTAAGGGGTATAGTATCAGCACACAAGGTGGGAGAATTGGTTGAGAGGCAGGTAGGCAGGTGTCGGCACTCTGACAACAGGACATCAAGTGTACGAATACCCCACGATGCATAGGCGGCGTACCGGTTTGCCATTCTTGTTTTCACATGGAGGGATCATGCTTCTCTTTCTTCATGTTTTTTTATTTGGCAGTCTTGGCCCGGCATGGACCGAGTTGGGCACAGCTGAGGCACAGAAGTCTGAGAAGCTTGTCGCTTGACCGAGTCAAGAGAATGCATACATTGTACTTTTACCAAGTGGACTAGATGAATGCCCTCGCTTTTCCGCTGCAGCGCCCTCGTCCTCGCAACACATCCGGGCTGATCGATCCCGGGCCTGGCAACACGGAGCCTTTGTTTCGTGCGCATCCCTGACGCCGCGATTCGGCCATCGGGGACTTGTAAGCTCCCGGCTGTGGTTGTGGGGCCCGGGTCCCGAACCCAACTTTCGGGTTCCGGTTGGAGACCAAGATGTTGGTCTGAAAAGGACGTCCATGGAAGAACCAATCCGCAACATTGTACACGGTCAGCCAGCCGTCGAGTGGGTGCCGTCGAGTCGAGACCCGAACCCGTGGGCACAGCCTAGAATCGAATACATGCACCGAGTCGAGTCCAACCACGGACGGAGAAGACTTTGATCTTCTGACATGAAGCATTATACACATATGCTGTCTAGTGAACTCCAACCATGTCTCTGATCCAGTCGACGACGTTTACGACTACATCGAGTCTCAGGACAAGTGGCACTGATGCCGGCCATGTGCTACATTCTTCTTCCCGTGTCAATTGATCTCATCTCGAGATTTTGGATAATTGTCCGTTGTGATTGCCCTGGTAGCCGTCCATCATGATGCAGCCCGTTTGCGCAAGCCGTCCGTCCGGAGACGGCCTGGTATTTTCCGGAAATGCCATGGCCGTGGCGACCCCGCACGACGATTCAAGCAAGCGGCATACATGATCCATGCCAACCACATGCAGACAAGTGGATGTGGTTTCAATCTTGAAAGGCAAAGAGAAAAGGAACACAAGCAAGAAGGGGGCGTGGAAAACAATCGAGCGTCACGACGACGTCTCCAGCCCAGGACCTTGGTTCAGCCCATGTCCAGTCGTTCTGCTGCATGCTCCACACCACATGCATGATGGAGGAATCAAGACGCGAGTCTGCGCACCATGCACGCCGAGCGGCTCAGAGCTGCAACCACTGCCGCCTGCGCAAGGTCAAGGTATGGTCAAATCCCATGTACACAAGGCATGAGAGCTGGAGCACACCTGCTCAGCAGAAGCGACTGCTGCTAACCACACGCCGGCGCCTCAGTGCATCAAGAGCTCAGGTGGGACCTGCAGCAAATGTCGCAGGGACGGCCTCGAATGCTTCACCAGCCATGGCGGCAATGGCCGGCCCTACTACCAGACCTCGAAGGAGCAGTTTGACCTGATTTCCACCGTCATCGGACACTTTCTACCGGGGACCTCGCTGAGCACAGAAGACCTGCGCCGAGCCATCTCACAGCTGCCTCCCTCGGGCACTGCCACCGCTGACGCTCAGCCGCCGGACCGGTCGCTCCAGAACGGTGACCGCTCTGACGACACGAATGTACGTGTATGTACCGTGGGAGCAGCGCCTCCCCAGGGTCGGCCGAATCGCGATACTCTTCAGCCCATAGCTCAGAGAGCGTCCTCACCAGCCCAGGCGCGTACCCCGGGCACAAGGCCTGACCATCGAGAGCAGGCTGCCGCAAGCATCTTGCAGCACTTTTCTAATGAAGAAGGCGATGCCGCTCTTGGATCTCGACCCGTTGGTCTACCTGAGGCCTTGCCAGAAAGATATGGGGACGCCAGGCTGGCGGTACCGGCACCGTCGTGCACTCCCATCGCGATGCCCTCGCCGTCCATGACGGGCCGGAAAGACGACATGAACGTCACTCGTAAGCGGAACCAGGACTGGCTGGCCACTTGGGATGCAGCAAACCAGCTTACATGTATGTTTATGGTCAAGGATACGAAAGTGGCTCGAGCTGGCCTGCCTTCCTGAGAAGGGCGACTTCGTGCCTCTCTCCCGCCGACCAGACTCTCTTCTCGTCCCAGACCCTGTCGGATCATGACCTGGCCGATGACCTGCGCACCCGGCGCGTCGATTCCCACAGATTCCCGGTAAGGGGCCGGTTTGAGCAGGCCTCGGTGCCCTTCTTCTCCGAGATCAACAACGTCGTCTACGTGCTGAGTTACGATCGGTTCGGAACCCTGCTGGACGACTGTTACCGAGACGACACGCCGCTGGCCCACTCTGACATGATGCTGCTTAGCCTGATACTCTCTTGCGGGCAAGACTCGGACGACGACTTCTTCGTGGAAGCGTGCTCTCACTTCGACGGGGCTCTCGAGGAGAGCACCGTGGAGACTGTGCAGGCAATGATGTTGATGGTGAGTCGTATTGAATCCGTACATACATACACGTGCGTGCACAGTCCTGACCGGCATGATGGCAGTCAATGTGCCGGCTGAACCGCAACCAGCGTAATCTGGCATGGGTTGTGCTTGGATGTGCCATTAGGATCGCCCGGTCTCTGGGCTTGGATCTGCCCAATGGCGACAGTGCGTCCAAGTCGCAATCGCGTGCCGTCGCTGAGAGTACCCTCTGGTCGTCTCTCCTTGACCTGGAGCTATTCCTGGCGTCGACGCTCGGCTGCTTGTCCGCAACAGAGGCCACGGCCTGCACTGCTACGAGCAACCCTCTGTCCAATCCGGTAAGTATCGCGTGTAGTTATTTCCTGCCGGTTGCTCATCATCCTTTCTATGTAGTTGTTCGATTCTCATCCCTTCGCCCCGCCTGGCTACTTTGCTGCGTCTGCGCAACTGAGCCGTCTGTTCAAGGAAGTCACTCGTGTTGACGCTTCGACTGTGCCGTCCCCGCCAGGTGTCCTTCTCCGAGAGCTCGACAACTTCTGGGCACATCTTCCTGGCCATCTCAAACACGGGCCTCACGTTGCGCCTTCACATATGCGAGCTGTCCAATTCCTGGCCTTGCGCTACCATTACGCCGTCGTATTGCTCACGCGGCCGTGGGTACTGACCAATAATACATGTATGGGCGACGCGGCTTCTTCCAGTGCCCAGGCCCAAGCTTTGGCGTCGGCCTGCGAAGCATCCAACACGGCCTCGATCGGCATCTTGACACAAATGTCCCAAGCAGCCATGATCAGCAAGATTAATTACCTCGACTCCATGTACATCATGGCCAATGCCATGCTGCTAGCCATTCGCATCATCAGAACCCGTTCCCTGGACTTGGTCCACGAAATGGAAGCGTACCGCCCGGTCTTGAAGAAGACGGAGCATCTCAAGCTCGGCAGGACGGCGCTCCTAGCAACGGAACGTCTCATCCAGGAGATGAGGGGCTGCTCTCAGTCTATGCCGTAAGAACCTTGCCCCCGACATACACGTACCCAAGGACAGACAGCAAATAACCGAAACAAATACTAGGATTGATACAATACTCGAAGATGACAGACGGCTAGGGTACCTGTTTAGTGATCTTTCTGGTATAGCATGGTCGCCTAGCCACATCGTGGATAATTCCCACTTGCAGGGCGACTCTAACGAGTGCTTTTTCCCGTTATAATAACCACATGCAATATCCCCAAGTTGTTTTAGCCTCAAGTCTTCCTAAGCGAATCCTCTACTTCGAGCAACTTCCTGAAATGAGAATTAGAAAGCACCTTGTCCGCCTGCTCATCGCTCATGGGAAGGAGGGGACGACGGGGCAAGGGCCCATATCCGAAAATCTTGTTCAGCAGTTTCTTCATGCCAGAAACCTGCGTGTTTATATCGTCAGAAATGTCACGAGGTAAACAAATATCAGGATTGACGAATTGAACAAGCTTACCCCAATCTTGAGTGCCACACCATCAGCTAGGGCAATCGTGTTCTGCAGCTCCTGGGCTTCCTTGCGAACCTCCGGGCCATCACCGAGAGACTCACACAGAGACCAAAGCTTGACGCATGCAAGCTGTTTCTCCCATTCATGAATCAGAAACTGTCTTCGATGTTCTTCCCTTATGCAGACCACGCAGTGCACATACCGGAGTAAGATTCGGGAGACCGCTAATGGCACCACCCGCACCGACAGACACAGACGGCAAGAGAAAGTCGATGAAGCCGTCAATAGCGGTAAATGGCACATCGCCATGCGCGCGGGGGTACCTCTCCCGGAACTCGGGACTGTTGGTCTCGGCAAGGATTCTCGTCAGCTTACCCACGTTGGCGCAGGTCAGCTTGATGCCGCAGACGTTGGGCGCCGCCTTGACCACATCGACCACAAGATCGCTATCGATGTCTATACCGCCGGACACTGAAGGGAAATTATACAGGATGCTTGATGTTGTTAGTCTTTTGAGTCTTTTAAGGTTTAGTGCTGAGTGTGTGTTGTCCGTCGGCTTGACTTACACGGGAACGGGCGACGCAGCCGCCACGTCGATAAAAAAGTCACGGATGGACGCCATGTCGGCCATGAGCGCGCCGGCGTAGTACCCTGGGGGGATGACCATGATGAAGTCGGCACCGGCTTCGGCGGCGTCCCGCGCCAGACGGATGGATTCTCGCGTGCTGGCTGCGCCGGCGCCAGCCACGACGGCTGTGTCGTGCAGGCCGGCCTCGTTTAGGACCTTGCGAGCCGACTTTATGAGTTGCTTGCGTTCTTCGTAGTCCTGGTATCATGGGATCAGCAAAATACATGTCCTTAGTCGACTGACGGACCGCTACATAACTTCAATGCCAGTGTTATGTACATAACTTACCAAGTGCACTGCTTCACCCATGGATCCCGACACAACGGGGACGGTTCCGGCTTGGGCGACGACTGCGTGCCCACGAACCAGTCAGTTACTAGTATAAGAAAGTGCACATGCTTGAGGATCCGATGAATCGGACAAGGGCGTACTCACACTTGACATGTTTCTCAAAGGCTTCTAAATCTGCCGACAGCCATCATCCGTTAGTGTTACACCGTCTCCGTATCCCCGGTACAATAGTAGCATTGTCCATGTAGCAAGAGGGGGAAGTACCGAGATCCTCATTGTCCTTGAAGAAGCAAGGCAGAGGGGTGTAGATTCCTCTCGGCAAGGCGCGCATCTTCATGTTGGTATACCTGCGGGTACTGGCACTTGAAACTCAAGTGAATGTCTTCAAAGTTCAAATGCTCCCGGATTCAAACATTATTATGCACTAGTACGGACAGCGGCAGACAAGGTCTAGTACGTTTGAAGCTCACGCTCACTGACATGTTTTCCGCGGTTGCCAAGCTAGGCGATATGATATGTATTACGGAGTACTGCAGCGCGGGCAATGATAAGAAACGGCCGGCGGCGGAGCAAACAGATCCAACAAGTGGGCCCAATGCCAGTGCCCCCAATGTCGGTGCCCTCGATGGCACGGATGTCCTCCGGATGGCATCGAACATAGGAAAACATGATAAGTCTGTGTAACGTCTCAATGTTATATGTATATTTCGATAGTCGTGTGTACACATGTGTAAGGATACATGTATGTACGTCGTATTCGCTTCTGCCATTATCCGTCTGGCACCTGTCCTGGTGCACCCTATCCCGGAAGGAAGGAGCGACCTGGAGATTGAACCCAGAAGGAAAGAGCCACGAAGTGATTCGGCTCAAATGAAGGAGTCATGCAGTGATTCAGTCTAGACAGAATGACTCATCTAGATCTGGATGTTACCCGAGGGGAAGGAGCCGCCCCACGTTCCTGCCCAGATGGAAAGAGCCATCGAGCACCAGGACGCCTATATAAGGGGCTTCCCCAACTCCTAGCGAGATCATCAACACATACCTACCTTCATTGCATCACACTTTGTCTGGCAGAGACATCCGTGAAACTCCCCGACACCTACTAGAAATACTTCGACGCGTTCGTAGTAGTCGATGGCGTCACATCGAGTGCCCCTGGGCTCCAAAGTCCGAGATATGGGCTGTGGCTACATGCACTCACCCACAACGTCTGCGTTCCTTGCCAAACGACGTTTGCGAATCAGGACGACCTAAGATTGCGCATAGACGAGCGCGATATGTGCCCAGCTGTTGGGAGAGACTGACCTCTCCGGAAGCTGTTGCTCGGGCTAGTGGATTCAACAGTGTGCCGTTCTATACCCGCCGAGAGGGAGCGCCGACGCATCGCGGCATGTATTGGCATGCTAGAGTACGCCTCGCCAGGAGGACCAAGCTCTGTCTCGGCAGATCCCCCAAGGCAAGGCTGGAAATAGAGATAACCGGGGAAGTCGGCGCTGTGGATGGTTCACCGTGTTCCCAACTGCTCCTAACGGCATCTCGGTCGTGCTCTTAGGCCCCGTTCTCACTTGGGGACCCGACCTGTCTTTGCATTGAAACTGTTGGGCGGCCAACGCCGTCCATCGACATGAGCTTCCAAGACCACGAAAAGATACACGTACGTCTTCACTCTGCCCTCTTCTTTGTCACCGTCATACCGGTTTCCCCTTAACGTCTTGCTAACCTCTGACATTCAACGTCTGCAGGGCGGGATTGATTGAACCATTCTGCCATCAATGGACTGGAAGCAATTTGTATCTCAACGGGCTAGGCGTTCCTGCTGGCAAACCTCCATCCACAGAAACAACATCCGTGAACTCCTCCATCCTCCCATCAACGCCTCTCATAGAGTTGTCGCCGACAGCCACATTTCCCCAGACTCGTTACACGGCCATGACGCCTGACCTTGGCAGGGGGTGTCCCCGGATTCAGCTACCCCGACACAGGCATATTCCGGGGCCTAAACTATGGTCAAGGGAGCTTCGACCCCCCCCCCC
>FYEU01000306.1:373457-401814 GCA_900188575.1 Geosmithia putterillii | reverse complement strand
CCCGTCCCGGCATTCAGCCCAGCAGAAACATAAATATAGACGAGCATGCAGGTGGCATTTGGAACTCAGACGGGGTTATTTGGAGGGACAGTGCACAATATGCGGCGCCTCATCCATGCCACGGCAAATTACTTCGCCAGAAGCAATGGTATGAACAATGGCATGAATGGAACCGTGAACGCCTTCCTGCTGAGAGGCTATCTCTGGGAAATCGTTCTCGCGTCAGTATACAGGAGACCCGAGTTCACAAGGACCGCATACATATTATGTCCTTCTCTATCAGGGTGCAGCGTGTATGATCGAAGGAGACATAGGGTAGCGGCTACCGCTCTTGAACAGACCTCTTCACTTTCTAATGTTCACAGCCGTTTCTATACCTTCATGTACTTTACTAGTAGTAGTTAGACGTGCCACCGTCTAAAACTCCCCTGTCTTCCTGGAAGGTAGGCTCCTTACATGAGTAGAATGGTCAGGATCTAGGGCCTTCCTTTCCCGGATCCTATAGCAGGACCCGAATTAGCTAGCATCATCATCAACACATTGTTTTAGATTATATAGCCTTGCATAATCCTCGTGATAATCATTTGTCATTTCCATCATGTCCAATCCATTTCCATGTGTCTCCCTGACACATGGCCTGCGATATCGCAAGTTCAAGCCCCCTATATACATTCCATCTACTTGAAGAACCAACTTTCTTTTAAGCAAACCCTATCTTCAGTCTACGCCCCGACTCAAACCCGAGGACAACTTCGCGTCCACAAAAGTGATAGCTCGCATTGCGGTAGTCCGGAGGGATCCAGAGGAGCTTTTCGGTGCCATGGACAAACCACATGCCATCGCTGCTAACACCATACCCGGAGACATATGGATCGTACGGGGCCCGGACAACGTTTCCCTGTCCGTCAACAGATCCCACATCCGGGGTATCCAAGTCCAAAGCCCCGATGCTCGTCCTGAGTAGTGAGCTGGTCTCTGGATGGAACGAAATCGGTCTATGTGCCCGCTCGTCTCCGATAATGAATCTGCGCAGACACACGCCTGCGTCTAGATCCCAGACACATATCTCGCCTGGTCCCCTTGAAAAATGGAACGCATATCGTTTTCCATCTGCTGATATGACCGGGAAAATTGAATCAATGTTCCAAATTTGGTTAGAACGCATGCGCACTTCAGCGTGTTTCGTCCCTAAGAGCGTGAGGACGACCTTAGCAAGGCAAGTGCCCGTTTCAACATCCAGAGCCTGAACGACGCCGTCGTAAGAGGTTTCCACGATCCGACGACAGTCCCTTGATAAGGCAAGGAACATTGGACGATCGTCGTGTCCCAGAGACACGGTGTGTAGGCAGACTCCTGTTTCCGCATCCCACACTCTGGCCGTCCCGTCGACGAATCCGGCCACGATTTGCATCCCATCCGCCGACAGAGCTAGTGCTGTAGCCGCCGGGTAATGCTCTCTTTGCATCCTGATGGTCTGCAGGACTCTGCGTGTTCCCAAAGCCCAGACCCTGATGGAATGGTCGGAAGAGTATGTCGCTAGTCGGTGGCCATCCTCCGACAAGGAAACGATCTCGAAAGCGCTCTCTCGACCTTCGGACCAAGCAATGACATCGAATGGGCTCTCTCCATCGTCGTATGATTCTTGCTCGTCGAACAATTCCATGTTCTTGTTCGTCGAGAAATTATAAACTTGGATGCGGCTGAGCTTGTCGATACATGCCCTGACAATCTGCCCATCAGCAAAGGCTGCTGTGCGTCTCCACATCCAGGAGCGGTCAAGAGGGTTGTAGTTTCTCTCAGCTTCTGTACTGTTCCCCATGTATGTCTTCATGGCCTCCCCTTTTTCGTCGTCCACATCCACTTCCCACACGCGAACCAGGCCCTTACCAGACGCTGACGCTAGACGCTGGCCGTCCGGGGAGAAGGCCAGCAGACCGCAATATAAATTCACTCCCTCGAATCTGTGAAGGCACGATTCGGTCACCGTATCCCAGACCTGGATGATGTCGCCTTCGATGTCGCTTGAGGCAGGCGATCCTACTGCAAATCTCCGTCCATCCTGTGAGAGTTCCAGGGTGGAGCATAATCCCAAACCGCCTGTCAGAATAGTGCCATGCCTTTTGCATCCGGCTGTCCTTAGGTCATACGTCTCATATTGACCTGTAATTCCCCAATAACCGGGAGCAAACGCCGCGAACTGGCCATCCGCTGACAAGGAGACATCGTTTAAACTGACCCCCGGAATTTCCGCCAGACAGGTGGCCTTTGTGGTGTCCCAGAGGTAAAAAGAAGGGGTGCTCCAACGCCGCGCAAGCAATCGCGCTCCATCCCCCGACAGACAGAGTGTTGTTCCATCATTAGCACATGGGCTGCCAATGCTACATGTCTGTAGTTGAGTCCGTGTTGATATGTCCCATATTTGAACGATATCGCCCTGGGCCAACGCCAGTATTCGGCCATTCGCTGACATGGCCATGGAATCACTCTCACTGATTTCGATCGTCCAGCTTAGCTGGGCCCCTGTCGCCGCATCCAGAGTCTGCACAGACAAGGTAGAAACCTTGTTTTCACGTTTCAGCCCTGTAGTGACAACCGTCTCGTTTGTCGGTTGGAGCGGCTGCCCATATCCTCCTACAAAAGCTAGCTGTCTCACACAGAAGCTGGGAAAGTCCCATGTGTGAATGCAAGTTCCCGTCTCTGTATCCCATATACTGACTTCGGAATCTGACGAGAAGGACACATTAGAGTTTTCACCTGAAGAGCGTAGGATCTGCGACGCTGACGCGAGCCGGCGTCCATCTGCTGACCAGGCTATGCTAAATATTGAACCATGTCCGTCATAATAACTCTGAAGCGTCTGGATACAACGGCTCCACTCTAGTATTTTGGGGTTTGACACAATGTAGCGGGGCTCCTCGTGCTTGAACTCTTGTCTGATAGGACTCCCTTCGGGGCTGAAAACAAGTGCTGATGCGTATGCCTGTAGTGGAGCGAGCTCAATTGACGGTCTGTGGTATACAATGAACCGTCGCGCATCTTCGAGAAGCTCCTGCGTTTCCGGAGCCCCCTTCTCTCTCTATAACTTTGTTAGCCATTCCTTACCTACCCACAGAAATGCACTTGTGTAATATCTGATGAATATTCAACAGGGGGTTTGGTAGATGCTCCGAGTGGGAAGGGGGGAAGGTGACATGGTATGTACAATGGATCAGGTATTGGACGTCTGAACTCACAGCTTCTCTCTCGAGATAAACTACCGCACTCACTCCACATGACAGTTCCTCCAATAGACTTAGGCATTCTAGCCAATAGAGGAATTTCGTTCGTATGAACGTATAGATGCTTCCCTGGGCTTTCAAGGCTTCACGGATGTTCTCAATGCCTGAGTCTTCAAGATGGTTGGCCCAGTAGACACTGGCGTATCTAACGCAGGATAGTGGTTCAAGCTGAGAAGACCCGATATCTTGTACAAAGGCCCTGGGGGAATTTAGTCCACAGACGTCGCGCTTGAGCGTCTTGTATAGAGAATCCAAGGAGCCCGAAAGGACAAGATTGTGGTAGTACTCAACACCACAAGACACGACCTGGCCAGACGCCTTGTCGCTGAGGAGGAAGTCCTTGGCTGACTGGTGCACAAAGTAGACGGTACCATTGACGACGGTGAGAAAGGATCCACAGGATAAGACCAGCTCCTCCATTTCATCCTGGTCAAAGCTCTTGAACGACTTTGAGAGCCCTCTCAGTTCTTCCAGGGTCAGAGGGCGGTAGACAACCAAGGAGATGGCCAGGATCTCCTTACAAAGGGTTGCATCTCTTGTACCATCAATCTTGTCCAGCATTCTCCAGTACAAGGAGTTGAGCCCTGGTGGGATCGATGCCAGCAGCTCCAGCGTATGGTGTCTTCGCACGGAGAGCTCAGCCAGCTCTTGGCAGACCAGCGCGGCCCACAGGAACGTGCCTTCTGCTTTCAATTTGAGGGATCGCTTCACGTCGTCCTTGAGCTTTTCGCCGTACCTCTTTTGCTGATCAAGCTCGTCCACCCGGAGATCAATGAAGGTATCGACAGCTTTGGAGATGGAATCGTGGTTGAGCTCGAGCTCAAGCCTGACCTGTTTCTTGGCCTTGTGCAGTCCCTGCTGGATATCGGCCCAGTTCCGACCAGAGACAATCCACTTGATCCGGGGGTTCGGCGTTGCATTCTGCACGATGAAGTCGAGTAGCCTCTGCAGGTCAGACACGCACTCGTCCAACGCGTCGATAATGATAAAGACGTCTTCGAGATCCTCGTCATCGAGAATAGTTCGGAACATGCCCTGCAGAGCGTACCACGCATTCCCGTCCTCGAACAGGCCCTTGCCACCAGACATTTCGTGCTTTTCCTGGAAATGCGAAAACAGCCATGGGTACTGATCGATAAGTAGATAGATGAGGCCGCGCAGCACGGCCGTCGCATTGTTGAGTCGCCCTTCGGTGGCCTGGCAGAAGAAGTATGCCAGCCGACTCTTATTTCTGCTCAGACTGTCAATGATGCCGCATATCAGCATCGTCTTCCCTTTGCCAGGGTCGCCCTTGATCCAGAGCAGCGAGCTCTCGGAATCAGTCTGCCACTGCTGAAATTCGTTGTTCTGAAGGATCCACTGGAAGGACTCCTGCAGCAGCCCGCCCTTTGTCGTTTCGATACGCTCCTTGTCGAGGCGGGGATCTGTCTCGCAAAGATTGCGCACAAACATGGCATACTTGTCGTTACGACGCCACCCTTCCTGTTTCCGCGTCTGGTCCTGGATGGCGGAAGAGATGTTGCTGAGACTCGCCTCCATGTTTCTAGCTGAGTGGGCGAACCTCCGGAGCTCAGTCTTGATTTCTTGCGCGCTGTATTGCTCCATGATATTCTGAACGGCAGTTTCGGCATCCCTGATCTCCTGGAGCTTGCCGGACCAGTCATCCAGCTTGATGGTATCCCGGGCGATGACTTTGACCCGTTGGCAGCCATACATGCATATGCTGCTCATCTGGTAGCTGAGAAGCTTTCTGTAGAGCTCCACTAGTTGCTTTTCCAGTTGGTCTCGCAGCCCGGAAAGGGAATCCTTGGCCTTGTTCTCCTCGAGGAGGAGGGATGATAGATTCCAGTACCATTCCATTCTTGACAGGACGTACGACAGGCCATGGCTGTTCTCACCTGGCTCGGAAAAGGCTCCCGAGAGAAGCTGAATAATGATCAATCACACATGTTAGGAAACGATTCACCGTGCAGAGTACACATATCGGGTTTGGGGGGGGGAGGGGGGCTCGACACACCTCTAGCCCTATGCTCACGGGGACCCAAACTAAGGCCGCCTCCGATGACGCTGCAACAGCAACGTTGATGATGTCTCTCACAGCATCGACCATTTTCATGCCTTCGTTCAACCGGCCCTTGATTCTCGCCTGTCTCTTGGTGCGATCCACTCCATCCTGTACCAGCTCCTGCATCTGGCGCTGTCGCAGAGGCCACTGGCTGCTGCGCGAGTCCTCGTCCCTTTCCGCTTCCCTGGTAGCTTCCAGCGAGGAACAGTCATCCTTGTGGATCAGAGCCCATCTAGTCGCCAGTATATTCTCGTATCTATCGACCAGCTCGGGACTGGTCTCTCGAATACCATCGTACGCTTTGTTCCAAAGTGCTTCTTTAAGATTCGAGGTGGAAGAAGCGGGCTCGTCGGGTGTGACAAGTGTCTCTTGCGGCATCGGCTCGGATGGAGGAGAAAGTTCATGTTCAGACGGTTCAGGCGGCTCAGACGGCGCAGATGGCTTCTGCCGTGGAAGAGGAGATTGCACAGATGTTCTCAGCTTGGACTTGGCCTTGCGGAGAGCGGCACGCATCTTGAACGATCACCTAAACGGTGTCGCACCACAATGCCAAGCTCTGGACAAGGTTGACGACTGGGTTGTGTAGATGTCAGTCCGGTGTACCTAGGTGGGGAGGCTTGGGCGGCAATCATCCCACTTTTACCCTTCCCCGCCTTTACGCGCTCTAGGGTGGCACTTGCACGTTTCGGGCCAAGGAAGGTACGCCAGGGCAAGGAAGGAGCGTTCCTGACCGGACGGTATTTTGACAGCCCTCTGAAGTGCCCCTAATGGGAGAAAAACACCCGCTTCAATGTTCTTTCACATCGATGCGCCATAAATGAGGAGGTGAAGACTTCCATTTGGACCTGTCTAGTACCTGATTGTCTAATCTGCAAATAAACTGTATGCGATGTGCCATACTTCAGACGAAGACCGTTCGTTAGCGAAAAGTCCTAGTCCAGGCCGTGTGAGTTTTAAAATCAAAACCCAAGAGCTCTTTCGGCAGCATCAGTCCAATCCCAATTATTTGCAATCATGGCATTGGCTGGGACTTCACGGCTGCCGACCTGCGTACCTAGCCTTAGTACATGTAGTTACGAGACTGACAGGCTCCATTTGTCACTTCATCCTTAACTCATTCTCAGACGAGAAGCTGGGTTCAATGAGAGAATCGATGATTAATGAGAGGCTGCCTCTGTGACCTCTATCCAGGGCCATCTTCCGGGTTTGGCACTGGGATAAGGTGGTGACAGGCCGCTAGTCTGGTCCAGGGACTAGGACACAGCTGGCCGCTAAAGAGGAGCGCAAGTGTACTCCGTATTATTATGTTGCGCATGATTGCGACCGCAGCCCTCAATCTCCTCCGGATAAATGAGTCTGGCATATGTACGAAGTAGTATGTATTACGGAGAATGGAGTACATGTGTCAAATACTACTCTACTCGTACGGTCTGATGTCCATCTATACGTCCGTGCACGGCAACACATTGCCGACCCCGGTGTATTCGTACTCCGTATTCAAGGAGGATCTGCCCTGAGCGGGTCGAGACCAAACAACGAAAAATACGCCGAGACCAAATTGGCAGCCTTCCAAGTGCCACGTTTGGGGAGTGTGCCCGGCAGATGGAATTCATCAGCAGGTGCCGGATGGTTGAACTAGATGGTGTGCCCCATGTGTTGGTTCATGGTGACCTGAATTCAGTACATGTAGTTGATAGCGATTGCATGCAGTACACTAAAGGGGTGAGTACATCTATTATTATTGACAACTACATACTATCGGAAAGTTCAATATGAAACCGCCTAGGCTTACATGCGTTCTACTTGGGGTAATTGACTTCTGCTGGGCCGAGTTCGTACCTCTACAGTTTCCTGCTTACCCCCGATTTCGGACTCCCGAATTCACCAAAGACAGCTGGACAGCGAGCAATACGCGACGAATGGAGAAAGACCGCATATTATGTCTTTATATATAAAACGAAAACAAAAAAGAGTAACGAGTGAGGGCGCAAGTACCTTGCTGGTAGACTATTACTAAGTTCTGGTAAGGGAGAATGAAGTTGCGAGACACTGGGGGGTCACTGCAACAAGCCACATGGACATTCACCACGCCATAGTGCAAGGTGCGTGGGATCCTCCCGTCACTGGATTCTCTTCTGATGGCAATTGACAATTTCGAACGAACAGCGCTTATTTCAATTGATAACTCTGAATATGACGGGGAGGAAGTTTCATCTCTCTCTGTGCAGCGAGCCCCGGATATCCAAGAGCTCTTCTGCTGCATTGGAGGCATTGAATGTTATATTTCGACCTTCCCGCTCGCCGTCTCCCGAGTAACGTGGACTGTGCGAGAATGGATGATGTGCTCTCCGCTTGCTGCGTCATCGCTCAGCCGATCCCACTCACCACCTTGGATGTACGTGGTGTGGTTGCCCTTTCCGCCCTTGCCCGCCCTGGACATGGGGTCCAGAACCAAGTCATTGTTCTTGCTGCCCTCCAGCGACTGAGAGAGACCCGACCGTGAGTTCTTGGTGGCTTGGCGCCGCGAGACGATGACACGCAGCTTGTGCAGCGGCGGGAGGGAACCGGCCAGGAGACCGAGACCACTCTCGACAACGCACCACAGGATGATGTGCGATGTGTACCCTATGAGCAGAACATACACGGTTAGAGGATTGGAGCTTTGAAGCATGGCAATATGGGACATCAACGATGTTGGGAACATACAGAGAGGATCAGTCTTGGAGTCGTAGTACTGGAGCCACGGGTAGCGAACAATGGCACCCACGCTGGCGAAGATGCCCATTCCCAAAACGATGAGCAGGAGGAGCTTTGTGCGCAGCGAGACCTGGATCTTACGCAGCACAAAGAAGGGGATGATGGCGCAGGTCCAGTCCGTGATGATGGTGACAATGGACACCACGTAGCTAATGCGGGTGATGATGTCGTAGTTGCCGCAGGATCCCAGCTGCGGGTTCCAGAGGGCCGCGGTGGGCTTGCACAGAGTGACGAGGGAGATCCAGCCGGCAAAGCAGAGGACCGTCGACGCCAGGATGACAAAGTAGAGCGGGAATCGGTACTTCTTCGCGTTGGTGATGCGCATCAGGGCAACGGCGATGGACGTCTTGATGAGGGGCACGCAGAGGGCATGGCAGATCTGGAAGTAGGCGACGTACTCGCCCGCCCGACTAGCCAGACCCAGATAGCCCAGCTGCCCACCGCCAGCAGCCATGAGCTTGGTGTCCCGGGCCCCGAGGCCGTAGTAGGCGCCGAGGACGGCCCATACGCAGGATATCTCGAAGGGTATCTGCCCGGAGGTTGAAGTGGACCGTTAGAATATTGCCCTTCTAGCTAGGTTGTTCAAGGAATGGGCATGGGGACAACGCCAGTGGGCACCTATTATACACACATGTATGCGTATGCGTGCACTTACCAGACTAAGACCAGCTAATATATCATCCCAGCCCCAGGCAGACTTCTCTGTTCGCGACGTCGTTAGCCAGGCCCGGAAGGCAATTCTGGCACCGACAATGATAAGTCCGAGGACGGCGAAGATGATGGAGACGATGACCAGTATGAGCCCCTGACCACTGGGGGTGATAGGCTCAGCATCGGACGACAGCTTCGCAATCTCGACGCCGGGAGGAAGAGCAGCGGCCATGATGGAAGAACGCACGGAACGGCCACCCTCGGAATGTGTTGTTGGTTCACTGGTGAAAGAAAAGAAGCTAAAAGGAACTGGCAGGGAAAAAATCGGCACGCGAGAACCAACGTGCAGATGAGTGCCGTGCTATATACGACGATACCAGGCCCAGTGCCGACTGGGAGAACGACCAACCAACACACACACCCAACAGCCAACAGAAACAGGGAAATATCCCGGGCCAGGCGTACCCACATTATTGGCAACCGTAACTCGGTAATGGGGACTAGACTTTACATGCCATGCACAGTGGCTACCAGGAAAAGGAATATAGATGAATACGACGGGATTTCCCCGTAAGTACGTCGTAAGACGGCACGAGTACGCGACGCAGGGGCTGCGCTACTGTTCTGCATCATGAATTTAGGCTTAGCGTACATGGATCAAGGCTGTGCGGTTTCTATCACTTATCACATCCCCTCGAAATACGTGCAAACTCGTTTGCTCGTGAAAATACCGAGGGGCAACAAAATGCAGGAAATGCACTGTGGGTATTGCAGAACCATGGACGCATCATCCTGTCCGTCCCGTCGCAGTGGTTCTTGCTGGTTGCTCTCGCTGGGCCGGTCTCAGTCTCAGGGGCAGAATCACACCTTTTGAATAAAGATGAGGATATCTGATATGTGTGATACTCCGTACTTGGTAGATCTCCAAGTCTGTATTAACATTGACGTTTAGTCTCACTTAGTGTCCTCGTACCCGTTTCCTAGCCTGGCCCTAAATTCAATACTAGTCCTTCTCCTTATTCCCGGACACGCTACGCTA
Organism: Geosmithia putterillii; assembly: GCA_900188575.1. NCBI lineage: Eukaryota > Fungi > Ascomycota > Sordariomycetes > Hypocreales > Bionectriaceae > Geosmithia > Geosmithia putterillii. The sequence continues at coordinate 392,024 of FYEU01000306.1, read as the reverse complement.
AGACATCAAATAGTATTACTTTATTATCTATCGGTTCGCCTCAAATTCGCAAACCTTTACGAGTAAGAGTACAATCCACCTTGTTCAATCTCACCGCAAGGCAGCAGGGGCAGGTTTGGCGAGCGGCAAATGTCAGCATGGGAATTAATATCTGCAAAATGCTTGCACACTGTGTCTTCGTAAACAGGCAAACAGGTGTGAAAGGGGGGTTTGAGCGGGGCCTGGACCTAATATGGGTTAAATCACCCAAAATTTTGCCCCGCGGAACCTTGCCTGCTTTCTCCCGGAGTCTCATCAGCCAGGGTTCAGTCTTGGCGCGCCCTGCAAGATCATTGAACTGGACGGGTCCGCGGCGGTGGTCTCGACGAATGGGGGGATTCCGAATTATCACCACCGGGGTGGTGGTTGGGCCATGCTCCCGAGTACCTGTCGAGTACAAGAACGGCCAGCCCTCCGGCCAACACACAAAACAGTTTGAAGGAGGAGTCTTGCACGAATCCAGGAGACGACGTTGGACCTTTGCATCCTACGGCTTGCCTCCCCGTCTCGTCGTCCCCACCTTTTATCCTTACGAGTACAGAGTCCAGTCTTCCGGGCTCGGAACGACAAGGCCAAGGCCAAGCCAAGCCCAACCCTCCCTCTCGGCGCCGTTGTGGTGAGACGACCGCTCGCTCACCATGGATGCTGTCATCTGCGCGAGTCTGGGCGCCACAGAAAGCTTCCTGCTCTATGCCGCCGGCTTGCAGATTTCCCCTTATGGCGGTCGCTTCTCCTCGGCCCTAACGGCTTTCGCTCTTTTCCTGGTGCAGTATTTCGCCGTCAAGTACTACCGGGTTTTCATCTATCACAAATACTTCTCCCCATTTCGCCATTTGCCGGGTCCCACCGTAAGTGAACACGCGGAGATGGAGGCCGATATGGCCCTACCATTGAGAGAAATAATATACAACCGTGTAATTGAGCACATGTCAGTTGTGTACAGGGAGCTGACACGTTCTCTCACCTAGAACAATCACATCCTATTCGGACAGGCCATCAACTTTATCAAAGCCGGGTCGCCAATTGAGCTTTACGTACAATGGATGAAGCAGTGGCCTGATGCCCCCTTTATTCGGTACCTGACGTTTGGAAACGAGGAAGTCATCGTATGTCCGAGCCCCCTTCCCCTTGGCTTAAAATGGAAGTTATCTGACATTGAGTTCCGCCATGTCAGATTGCCAACAGCCTGCAGGCCCACAAGGAGGTGCAGCAGACCCAGGTCTACTCGTTTGTGAAGCCAGATCGATTCCGCAAGATCATTCGGGACTTTGCTGGTGAGGGTGTCTTGGTTCTCGAGGGACAGGAGCACCGTGCCCACCGTCGCATGCTGGCCAACCCCTTGTCCATCCCTAGCATCAAGAAGCTGCAGCCCATCTTCCAGGCCAAGTCCAAGGAGCTATGCAAGGTTCTCGACCATGTCGCCGGCCAGACTGGTGACATGAACTGCACCGAGGTCTTCACCAAGGTCACTCTTGACATCATCGGGGCCACCATCCTCGGCCTGGAGCTCAAGAACCTGTCCTCCGGCACGTATGATATCACTCAAGGGGAGAATGTCACCAAGGATGCAGAGAAGAACAGCAAGGGCCAGTACAGCTTCTACGAGGCGTACGAGATCATCTTCGAGCAGGGCCTTCTGGGAAAGATCCTCCTGTTTGCCAATGGCTTCTTCCCCGTCCGCTGGATCCCCATCCAGGAGAACCGCGACTACATCTTCTGCACGGACTGGGTCAAGGCGGTTCTGCAAAAGACCATTGGTGACCGTCGAGCCGAAGTCAAGAGCAAGCTGACCCCTGGCGAGGCTGCTCCTTCCACGACGACCGAGTCCAACGACCTGCTCACGTTTATTGTCGAGGAGAGTATGCCCGGCCATGCTGCCGAGAGCCTCAAGGACATCAACTTTCTGGGACATGTAGGTTTCCTCTATTTTCCTTTAACTAGCCGGTCGTTTTGAGACTAACGGGGACGTTCCCGAATAGCTGATGCAGTTCATGGTTGCCGGCCATGCGACCAGCGCCGACACACTCACCTGGTGCGTGTACATCATGGCTACCAACCCCGACATCCAGGACCGACTTCGCGATGAGATTGCCAGCATCCTCGCCGGCAACCCCGAGCCAGACTACACCCAGATCAACGCCAACACGTACCTCGAGAACTTTGTCAAGGAGACCCTGCGCATCTACGCACCATGTAAGTCGTCCCCCACCTGCCGACGGTCAATGAAGAACAGCATACATGCCAATAATCCCCTCTCCCCTTCTACTCAAGTATAAGAGCTCAAATCTGACCATTATGTCCTTTCACAGCCACCTCCCATCACCGTGAGGCGGCACAGGATGTAACGATTGACGGCGTGACCATCCCCAAGGGCACGACCCTGGACATTGTCCCCTCCGTCACCATGATGAACCCGACCATCTGGGGCGATGACGTCGACAAGCCCGACCCGACCCGCTGGGACAGGCTCAAGGGCGACCAGCTGTCGCCGTATGCCTTCCAGGCCTTTGCCAACGGCTCCCGCATGTGCATCGGCAAGAGCTTTGCCATGCTCGAGATAAAGTCCGTCCTCATCGAGATGGTTCCCAAGTTCCGCTTCCACCCCGTCGACAAGCCGTTTACCATTGAGAACCCTGGGTTCGCCATGAGGCCAAATGGCCTCGAGATCCGCATTGAACGCATCGCCTCCTAAAAAGGGGACAGCGACCGGTTTTAGATGGGGCATACATACATGAAAGGGTCATAGATTATCGTCCTGAATCTAATCCCACAAGTATTGGACATTGTCATTCATTTACACACGTCACTCACTTATACTCGACTTTCATTATAGCGTCACTATTCTTCATAGAGTAATACTAGTAATACCATGTACATAAAATCCACAAACCATGGGCAAAGAGCGAAGAAGAATGTTCCTAAAGGTCAATGTGTGAGTATGACGAAGCAGTGTCATACAAACATTTAAAGGGAAGGCGCATCGCCACTGTAGAACAGGGAAGGTGCATGGCGATGCCGGGGTCCGCGCCCTCATCGTTCGTTACTTCCCTCCATCCGCCTTCCTTTTCCCAAACCTTACCATCACACACACATCCTGCATTCCTTCACAGCCGCTCCAAGACTCCCTCAACATCAGCAAATGAGAGCTCCTGCATGGTCTCCTTCCAGACCCTGTCGATGACGTCCTTGCTGTCATTTTCGTACATTGAAGGGGTGTAACTATCGGCACTGGTCAGCACACTCGTCCCCTCCATCTCTCTATCTCTCCTTGTTTGATCCAATGTCCCCATTCTAAAGACTGAATGAAGCTTTTACTTACGGATAATAGGTCCAATCCATGAGGAAACTGCCGTGCGACTCTGGTCCCTTGTCGGTGACAGCATCGATATATGTGCTGGCTCCAGCCCGGACCGATCGTGCAATTACGGCCTTGATGAAGAACAAAACTAGCTTGGCATACCATGGTGCATTATCGAAGAACCCCGTGCCGCTTGTCAGGCCAGGGTCAACGAGGTTGACGACGACGTCCTCGGGGTCGACCTTTTGGGCCAATTTGAAAATCCAGGGGTGCGCCAGGGCCTTGGTGTTGGCATAGTGCGAGTTGTCAAAGCCTTGCCGACTCTCGAACTCTTCCCGTTTGTCAAGAGAGGCGAGGAAGGGTGTGTTTTGACGGTGGTCGAGCTTCGCCACCATGGATGTTCCCGAGTTGACAACAGTCAGACGTCCAGGCTTTCCAGCAGGTGACTTGGCCTTGAGTACTGGGAGCAAGAGCATGGCGAGCAGCACCGTCGAGTAGTAGTTGACCTGGACCGAGGTCTCATGGCCCTCCGGGCTCAAAGAAAATTCAATTGCTGACAGTCCGGCATTGAGGATGGCCACGTCGAGCCGGTCCAGCGTCCAACACCTCTTTGCAAATTCCTGCACGCTCTGGTACCGCTCCATATCCACCTTCCACACATCGACGATGAGCTTGTCGTCGGTCTTCTTGCTGGCCGCCAGCTTGCCGGCTATGGCCTTGAGCCGCTTTGCTTCAGCCTCGCCCCTCGACTCGCTCCGGACGCCCAGGATGAGCCGGCTCACTCCCAGCTCTACCAGCCACTCAGCCGCCACGGCACCGAGTCCGCCGCTGGCCCCGGTAATGAGAACCGTTTTTCCTGCAAATGAGGTCCCCTTTGGTGGCCATTGCGTCTTCGCGAATTGGGACTTCATGATAACACCCCCTCCAGTGACAGGAGGAAGGTCATACGACTTAGGGGTCGCCATGGTTGCTGATATGAGGCTTGAGGCTTTGATGGCGAGATATTCTGGTAAGTGGGCAGATAAGGCGATGATGAGGTTATGTTTTTCAGTATTTGTCTCTGTCAGTGAGATCCGTACATGACATTGGTCGTCCCTCGTGGCCCTTTTTATAGGACTCGACTGTTCCTAGTGCTTTAGGAGACCACCACAAGACGGCACACTGGGAGAATTGTTAACCATTTCTGTAGATTGAAGACCACGATCCAAGAAGGTAAAATCCGGAGATAGCTAACAGTAAGAAACCCAGCTACCAATGACGCCAACATCGGTTTCTTCGGCGGGGGATTGAGACATCCAGACTCAGCCGGGGATCCACATATTGCCTGAATAGGATAACAATCGTGCTCTTGGCATAGAGGATACTTTGCTTGCGCGATGGACCTTGACGCATTCCGCCCTATCAGACGGCCGGAATGTTGCGGAGGCCGGCAAGGCGCACGCATATCGGCTCAATACAAGCGGTGCTTCGACGACGCAGCCGTTCGTTATTATACTCCGGAAGGGGGCGCACGACGCTTATTTCCGTCGTTCCTCTATCCATTCAATGCCTCCTTTTCATCTTGGTCATCAACATTGGCCCTCATCTCTCTTGCGACTTCTACATCTCTTGCCTAAAACAGTCATCGATCCGATCAGGCCTCCCATTGAATTCTAGAAGTTGACTTCTCCATCTTAGCCCGGGCACTTCCCAACCTAGGTCTCCACCAAATACGCTCGGCACCGCCGTCAACACGCTCGCATCCCTCCCCCATCTGCATGGCCCACGATTGAGCTTGTTACGGCCCCCGACCCCCGACATGGTCCATACTATCGATGACATGAATGTGACACGGTCTGACATGGCAACAGAGGGGTCCAATCAGACACCCAGGAAGCCGAGAACGAGGCAGAAGCGTGCAGGTACGTGGGGGCGGGCTGGCCGGCTAGCTGAGGAGACAAGCATTTGATCTAATGAGTGTTGCGCATGAATACAGGCAACGGGCCCAAGGTGTTTGAGTTCATATCGTCGGACTCGGCGGGCAAGGCGCCCGCCAATAATCGCAAGTTCATTCGCAGCCATGTTATGAGAGGCAAGAACACCAAGCAACATCTGGCCTTGCGACACTCTTCCAACAAGCAGAACCCAGCTCCAGAGCAACAGGGACAGCATGAAGACGGCGATGGCAACCATACATTTATCGCCTCGCCATATATCCCCTTATCGCTCTCTTCATCTTCTTCCTTCTCCTCCTCAACCACTACATCTACCTTGACCGCCGGTGTCATTCCGCATAGCAGCAGCAACAACAACAAAGGGGACCACGTCGTCTATTCTTTTCCTCGCGTCGACTCTCTATATCTTCCTCGAGAACCGTCTGTTTCCCTTCCCGCGAATGTGACGCCGGAGTTTGGAAGAATACTACATTCATGTAAGGACTCGAAACATCCGGGTGCACCCCATGCAGCTACTTCTATATGCTGACGCATCACTTGCCACATAGTCCTATACGCCATGAAGGAGACCATGTTCCCCATCGAGTGGTGCTTCCAGCCCGACGTGGCCAAGGCCTGCTGGGTCAACTGGCTATCTGTGGACACGACCTACTTCTACAGCACCGCCTTCGTCCTCTGCGCCATTGGCGACATTGTCACGGATATGCGAAAACACCGGATAGCCTACCCGCGACACGACGCGGGTCCGCGCTTCTCTCCCTTGACAGTCCGATACCTGCGCATGACGATCCAGAACCTCCAGGAGAAGCTCGACGACCCGCTCCAGCAGACGGACGATGTCACGATGGGCGTCGTCATATCGCTGGGGATGATTGCCGATGCGGTGGGCGACACAGAGGCGGCGCGCGCACATATCAGCGGTCTTCGGCAAATGGCGAAGCTGAGGGGTGGACCAGATGCGATCGGCAAGAACAGTCCCGTTCTTATCAAGCTACACAGGTATGTATATATACCTCCATGTGTTCATCCTTATATCAACCTTCTCTTCTCCCCCCGGGGCATCCTGTCTACGGGCCTTGCAGATACGTTGGGGTTACAAGCGACTGACATGCAACTTTCCATTGACACAGGTTCGATCTGGGATATGCCCTCAAATATGGCGGCTACCCGCAGATTCCAGTCAGCGACCTGTCGTGGTCAGCCGTTCTCCGAGACGTGATCGAGGCCGAGAGCTACATTGAGCCGAAGCCCACGGCGCAGGCGATATGCGACCTCGTGGCCCCGATGGACTGGCGCCTACGAAACATATTCCACGACATGCGGGCCTTTGCCACCGTGGCCGATAGTCTTGTGGCCTCGCATAATAAGCTACGACCGACTCTGTTCCAGGACATAATGGTGTCGATGCAGCACCGTCTGATGTTTCTTCGATTCAATACTACCAGCACCACCACCACCACCACTTCCTCCTCCACCGTCGCTGTCGTCGCCGGAAATGATTACAATGACAATGACGTGAATTCCGGGCCCGCGGCTGCGGCCGCAGCTGGGACCACAAACATTGGCCTGCTCGAGGAGGCACTCCGTCTGGGCATGATTGCCTTCCAGACGTCGGTATTTCTCCAGATGTACAGCTTCAAGGTGCGATATGAGCTGCTCGAGGCACAACTGCAGCACATCATCCAACGGCTTCCCGAGCACACGGCCGAGCTGGCGCACCTCAAGCTGTGGATCATCTACGTGGGTGCCGTGGCCGTGTTCGACATGTCGTCCGAGACCTGGCTCGCATCCACGCTGCGGCGGCTGACGGGTGACATGTCCTGGGACCAGGTGAGGGAGCGGCTGGAGGAGTTCCTCTGGATACGGGCGATACACGACACGGCAGGTCAGCAGGTGTACCATGGGGACGACGTGGCGCGACACACGGTGCACCGGGGGCTGCACCGGTTCTGGAAGGGGCTTCTCGGGGTATTGTGATTCTAGCTCAGTTCGTATAGCGACCTATCGGGGAATTGATTACATGTATCTGTGTACGCTGGATTCGGTCGATGACATCGATGATGGTGGGGGAAAGGAGCGCGCGGTGCCTACATACGTGTTCCCCACGTAGTATCGTGCAGATGCGAAAGCGAGGCTCTTCCAAGTTGCATTCCGGTACTCCGTCTGCGTGATGTGGTTGATGGTGATGCACGTACATGTAGGTACATACCTAGAATTCAATATTAATACCTGCCATGGAAAGCAGGGGCGTGTGGGAATGTGAATCCGTACCTACATGTGTCAAACCCGTTGCGGAAACGAGGGTGAGCCACCATGATCCCTCCACCGGAACAGGAGCCGAAGGATTCAAGTCTAGTGTTTACTCTGAACTCTGACAGTCTTCCTTTTATTTTCTCTGCATTGTTCCTTTTTTATATCCTTGTTTTGTTTTGCTCGTACATGTACTCGCCGATTACGAGTAATTCGGGCAGGCAGACCCAGCAAGACGGCATCAACCCCCCCGTACGGACGTCATGAATACGAGTGATTAGTAGTACCTGTAGACACTCGTACTGGGAGCACTTTTGTCACTTTGCATGGGATATTTTTTTCCTTATATTCGTATCGTCCCTTTTGTCGTGCCTGCGTCGTCCCGTGTCGTCGTCTGACTCAGGATGGAGAATCCGTTTCGGGATCCGATTCGAAGTCACACGCGGTGATGATCATATATGACAGGCAGGTCTTGACCAGAATAGGATAACAATGCTGAATACCGAGTATTACTTTGACTCCATAGTGATCAGATGTTCGATGATATAAGCCGTGCTCGCCATTGAATATATATGGCGGGGATAGTGTCAGAGAAGCACAAGGGAAATACAAGGGAAATATGACAGAAGAGTATGTACATAAGAATGCAAAATTATTTCAATTTGCAACCCATATGATGACATTGCCAGCATAGAAGCCATTTCGCGTACAGAGTAGCCGACGGATTCGAACCCATGGCCCTGGCCCTGGCAGGGGGGGCAGACTCTAGAGTACATTGAAGTACGGAGTAATATAATACGGAGTAGTTATGGCTGTAGGCACGCCAACTGATTCAATTGCATATGCCGACGGCGGGGCTGTATGAAGATGAACCCGGGCGTGTCCCGCAGACTAGTCAATGCAGTTGGTCGAGCAGTGTCTGCAGCGTACATGTACGAGTACCTACTACTAGTGGTTGGGTTGGTTCCATGATACATTGATATATATTGGATAATGGACCAACAAGCAGAGCACCCAACGCATGCATGCAACGATAGCCGTTGTTTTACCCCTCTACTCGTAAGCGAGAGCGGGAAGGGATGGTTACTTGCGCATTATGGAAACTACCAACTTGCTGTTGCCTGTGCAGGTCAAACGCACGAGCGGCCGCCTATGTTGCTCGGCGGGAGCAAGGCAGCCTCGCGACAGGGCTGCTGCGCATCCCCGGAGGGTATCCCGGAGGGGTGTAAGTATATCCAAGAACGAATAGAGGTATACTTCGACCTGATATTCATGACAGAAACGGAAACCATAGGCATCGTCGAATACTCCCAGAAAGACAAGTACCGAATCCTTCCTGTACAAATTGAGTACGGACATGGGGGATGATGGAGGAGGCTGAATTGAATCCGTTCGGCGTAGTGCGTAATCGGCAACCCCGCGCGGAGAACTGCCACAAGAAGGACGAAAAAGGAAAGGGGAAAAAAAGGAAAAGGGGGATGGATAGAAGAAATGAAACAGGATTGTCACCGTTATTAGCATCTTGCAGCGTGCTATAAGCATAGGCTCCGTTTCATTGCGACAGATGCGAATCCATGTAATAATATGTGCATGTATGGTGCATTACCCTACATCCCGCAAGTTCAATCCGGGTGAGACGAAACGAGGGATTAAGTGCAACCCCAGGTAAAAGGTAAACAAGTATTGCATATTACATCAGTGTCTCGACTCCGGAGGCGATAGTTTGCGATCCGGATGGGATGCCGTACTTGCATCACCGGCAGGGTTTCAGTGACGTGTGCCACGGATTACCACCTTTGCTCCTCTCTACGGAGTACTCTTATGTGTTTGTGTGGGCATGCAGCCCTGTAGGGCGGAACCGTGAAGGATACGGACAAGGTCTCATTCGTCTATATACGAGTATGACTGTGCGCGTGACCCAAAGGGGGGCCAAAGGGGAATGCACGAGGAACAGAAAGAAGAAAAGGCCGCGTCGGTCTTTTGAAAGACTCCAGTTCTAACTGGGTAGTTGCAGTTGTAGTCGTCTTGAATGTCTCTTGGGCTACGGCATGGCATGGCATGGCATGCCTGGCTGGCTGGGTTGGGGTTGCACTTGGCAGCACGTGGATTGTCGGCATGACCCCCAAGCAGACGTAGCAACCCTAAACCACCAGACACGATGCTTCGTATTGATGACGCTCAAGTTGCACCCAGGTTTGAATGCTTCGGGGTCAGTAATCGGTCACCCCGGAGGGCATCTGACTTGAACTACAGAGTATCAGGCGTTGAGCCGCCAGGAACCATACCCTGTGGAACCACGCATGGGAATGGGATTTCTGAGCAAGCAACGGTGAGAGGTGAGGTGAGACTGAAGCCATACAGGGCCATCGGATGCCGCTTTTCGGCGTCTTTTCCTTTTTTTTTCTTGCTTCCTGTACGGTTTGTTGTTTTTCTCTTCTCTTTTCTAGTTTCTTTTCTTTGTTTCTGCCATCGCCACCCCCTATTCCTTCACCTTCTCTCTTGAGAAGGAAAACTTACTCGTGCGAATACGTGGCATCTCCGAACTCAGTCAATCAATGTTTCGTTATAATGAAATTGAATAATAAAAAACAACGGATCACAAAGCTGTACTTCGTAGTCCGTCTCATTGGTAGTTCCAACCGGCTGGCAAAGAATAGCGTGCCCGGGAAAAACGGCTGAATTGCATGTACACACGCGCAAGTCAACGGCCGAGTATCCCGGACGTGCGGTGCTGCGGTAACACGTTGCTGCTGTACTCTGCACGGGCCGTATACCTGCTCCGTTAGCACCACTCGTGCAGATGCGTATCCTCTGTAATCCTCGTGTGTATCAAAAGTACGGAGTATGTGTGTATGTATGTATTGATGACGGCGTCCATGTCCGTCGGAAGGGACCGTGGACCGTCGTCGGAAAACATGTATTACGGAGTTTAGAGGGCAGCAAATTGAAGTAAGCTCAAGCCCAATGCAGGCATGGCCCCCCTACCGCGTTTGGTCAAGATTCGTTGCACCCCCCATTACTCGAAGAGGACAAGCACCTGGTGGGCAGTACTCCGTAGAAAAGTCTTTGTTGAAGAAGAGAAGAGATGATGCAACGAGTGTTGATCATGTCCGACAGAATGGATGAATGGCCATGTATATGTGTATGTACTCCGTACTAGATGTAGTACTAGTATGTTATTTCCGCGGAAGGAGAGACGGCGCGGATCTACAACGCAGGGACGGGATACACACCCCCCGCGGCAGTTGTCTTCGGGAAATGGACAAGTCTGTATTCTACATGCATTCTACACTACGAGTACATGTATACCCATCCCTCTGTAAGATTTCGTAATTGGTAGTTTGGATACGTCGTAGGTCTAGCCCGTCTCGTTGCAGTACGGCCGACAATCTCCAGGCACAGACACAGACACAATCTCCTAATGCCGGCCGGCCGGCGTGCTTTGCCAGCCGAGATGGCCCGCCGATATGCCAAGACGTGGTCAAGCTTTATTTCGGCACAAGGGGCAGCGACTCGCGTGCGTCTGTCCGCGGGGGTTGGGGTTACACGGCAACACGGTTGGTTTACAGTCTTGAAGTCGTTGGATACGAGTACGAGTACTGTACTCGGTAGTCCGCGGATACCTAGGCTTCGCGCATGTCACTGGAGTACAGAGTATTGACGACTCGCAACAAAGACCATGATCAGCCAAGAAGAGTCTGCATGGGCCGAAGGCGTACAGTAGCGTCGACACGAGCGGTGGATAATGTGCAGCTCACGCCACGAGCAAGTATTACTCTGTACGGAACTGCAGGTACTACGAGTCAATACTCGGATAATATACTTGTAATTCTTTTTTATTTGCTCTAAAAGGTCATTTGCGCTCTCTTTTCTTTTAATTCACAGCCTACAACGGATATCACGTTACAATCGAGTTGGTTGGATTCATAATACTGCAATATTAGTTGTTGATATTTGAGTTTGATGTACTCCGGATTATCCGTTAGCAGTACTCCGTAATAGTGTCAATTCTCATTAGTGTCCAGGTCTTGACGCGGAAACAAGCCTCGGGCGGTGCTTGTTTCCGCCCTCGCGGAATTGTCCAAATCACAACGTCGTCCAACCGCCGAGTGCCCCTGGACTAGACTGCTTGGTTTCATATTGCACAAACCAACGGGAACAAGTATATACGGGGTACTCGTACGCGTGTGCGCACACGTACCCAGACGAGCACGGAGGATTATTACCGACATGGATTTCAGGGCTGATGGGTTTCCAGTGTCCACCCTCAGATGCAAGTCTGTCTTGATGCCTGCTGCCTCGTGGCTTTTGGCGCTTGGCTTGTCCACGGACATGGCAGTAATGACATGCCAATGCCTCATATTCTGCACTCTGTAATATCACTCCGACTCTCCGGGACCCCTGGCTGCCGTATTACAGTGTGCCTGGGCGTATGATATTATGACTTACGCGCCAGTTGTTGCCAGAACCTTTGTTGAAACCGACATGTCCGGTGAGGGCGGTTACAGGTAGGCGCATGCCCAGTCGCCAGGTTGAATTTGAATACATGCCATACAGTCATGGACCAGCACTACTCGCAAAAGGCAGTACTACCTGCAAAGGCTAGTCGCTCGTCTAGAACGCACGTCCATTCAATCCTACGCCGTTGGATGGATGCCCCCCTCCCCGCACAGGGCGCGACCAACGTTCAACCCACCTGATCCCTACCTTGCCTACTCGTAGATGGACGGAGTACTAGTCCGTTCCTGCACGGGAACTGCGGCTCCCTTGTCATCTTGCCTGGTGCTTATTTCCATGCGCGCCCCCCCCAGTACTCTCCCGTAGAGTAGGTAGGGTAGTATCCGGCATCATTCAGGTCTGATTGGACCCGGGCGCGTGAGAATTGCAGAATGGCTCCGTAGACGACGGATCAAAGCTCTGATTCAGGAAAGGTACAGAGTAGAGACCAGACGAGGCGCCGGGCTGAGGCTTGATGATGATGCCAATGTTCGTCCTGTCAGACGGGCTGTGGAGCTGTGCTAAACTGCATGGAACCATGGCTCCGTCTTGGGGCCAGGCAGGCAACAGCATAACGGCACGGCGATCAAGCGGTAGATCAATCCACTCTTGTGACTTCAAAGTGGACGGCAGTGCTCGTAGTACTAGATGATATTTGATGAGATTGACTCGTGGCGTATGACGAGAGCAGAAGAAAAAGTAATTCAGAATGAAAAAAAGGAAAATAAAATAAAGACTGGGGTGTTGGCATTATCACATGCATCTCGCGTACCCGGCCGGAGGTGGAGGTTCACCGGAGTACGAGTTGACCGTGCCTCTTTGAGGTGAGCGATGAATGATATGATTTACCCCGTACTTGATTCATGTTATATTGTTACTCCTTGCAGAAGTTGCGATTCTGCGCCTCGCATCGCGACGAGTACGAGAACAAGACAGTTTGACACTTGGGGTTTCCATCCTTGTCCAAAGCCGAATGGCGAGTCTCGACCCAGCGCTAGAACCAGCTCTGCAACTTCCATGCCAAGGAAAGCCAGGAATCTGTCTGACATCCAAGTCTGAATGTTGGCAAGCAAGCAGACAAGCCGAGGCCGAAGCGGAGAGGGAAGAAAAGAAGACGCCATGGAACCCATCAAGGAAATTTCCACCAACCTTCTACGAGGGCTCCGTGCTCGTATATCCCGTATCAACGTCTTTGCGTTCTGGTCTACGGAGCACTTACCCTTAAGCAGGGCAGAGCTTACATGCCGACCCACGTACCGCACCAGGTTGAACTTGGGCTGCCAGGCACAGACAGGCAGGCAGGTTGACAAGGAATGGCCCGGGCGCATGAATTGAATGTACAGATTGACAGAGTAGCAAGTATTACGGAGCACAGAGTAGAGCATCGCAAGTAAGCTCCCCCTGGGCCCTGCCCCCGTCTCCACGCACACACGTACTCACGACACTTGGACCAGGGCAGCCCACGGCCCGAATGACCCCAACTCCGATGACTCCGGATCTCCAGCCCGATGCGATTGGCCAATCCAAGAGGCCGCCGTGGCTCGACACGCGCACTAGTCATCATCTTAATTCGTAGTCGTACTTGTAGAAGTGAGAACCGAAAGAGAAAGAAAAAACAAAGGGCAATGACTTCTGCCTGGCTTTGCTGACAGCCTCGTACTGCTCGTACAAGTACAAGTACAGGATTGACAGAGTACATGTTGACATGATCAGAGTATCATTTTTTTTTATTCGAGAATACCGAGTGAGTACTCGTATGCTGTCGGTTAAATGGCAAATGGTGACATTCTTGTCTCGCTAAGTAGGTGAACAGACCAACGGGCTAGACTGGCTGGCGTGTCCATCGTGATGCAACGATACACTGACGGCCACACGGCCACGGGAGACGTACCTGCTGGTATTACCCGTCTTGTGGTTGCATGTACCTGAATCTAGATGCAGGCTTCAAGTTTGTTGGAAGCCGATGCATCGCGTCGTTGTTAAGCGAGGTTGGATACTCCTCGGCAGGAGTGACACATGTACTCCGTCGTGTTCGTAAGGAGTAATACTCCGTAGTTGCTTGAAGAAATACGCCTGGCCTACTTACCGGCCGTGACATGTCCCGGGCCATCAAAGAGCATGCGAGGCTTTCTGTCTGCTCGGTTGCGTTGCGTACCAACGTGCGTAAGTATGTTAGCACTATCAGTCGTTGGGACCGGGGACTTACCTTGCCTTGCCTTGCCTTGGCTTCCTCCTTCGTATTCCAACCAATGCCGTGCGCCATTCCACAACCAACTGCAGTTGAAACAAACCGGTCGGTTCAGCGTTGTTGGTGTTGTGCATACGACGACCAACCCAACAACACACAGAGTACTCCGTAATACTCCGTACACGGGATATGATATCTACGACGTACTCATTAGCAGGCACAGAGCATTACCCGTGAGAGCGAGCAGTGGGTGCACTTTGCTTGTACGCCCAGCATGATGCAATTCGCCTGCAATTGAAAATGGACATGGTCCCGCGCCCAATGACGACGACCTCTTGTCCCCGCTCGCAGGGCTTCAAGACTTCTAGACTAGACTCTAGACTCTAGGCTCTAGACTTGACTCCGCCGTGCACTTTAACCAGTATTCCGTACGGGGGCAAGGCATGGCAAGGAGTGCAAGGCGGGCAGGGCATGGCATGAAAGTGCAGGCCGGGCCTGTTGGTGCGGATATTCACAGGGTCTGCTCTGCACGGAGTACTCGTAATATCGTGAGAAGGAACTCGTCACTTTTGCCCCTAGTATCGTGTTATTTCAACTCTACATAGTATTAATATTATAATGTTGGCTTGTGATTGTAGGCGCAGCAGGTATACTCTGTACATTTGATGATGAATCCATGTATCCGTACAACAAGAGACTTTGAAGACGAGCCAACGAGCAATATTGGATGATATACAACGAACTACACCACAACTACAACCTCAATTGTACTCATGTACTCGTGTAGGCCACGCGGCGTGTCTCCTTCCTTGGCCTGGGGAAGAGACTAGTCGTCAACATCCACATCCACATCCACCGTCCTCGTTCTCGGCGGCGGCCTCTTGAATTACCCACTGTCCCGCCCCGTCCCTTCTCCTGGATCATGATCATGGCATTTAGGCTCATTCTGCCTTGAACCCGTCCGTCCCGAGTCTCCACGGCAGGAGTGCACGGAGTACTCTACTCACACTACGGAGTATTAGACACTAACTTGGTAGTCGTAAGGAGCACTGGGACGCAAGGAGATGATGCACTACACTCGCAGCAACAGCCTTGTTTCCCGGCTTGCCATGTACTTGAAAGTGTCATGACAGCTTCAGTTACCAGTGCACCTGGTACCTTGACCTATTGCCGTACTCCCCCCGGCAAGGTCTCAGGCATGGCCCATTGGAGGGGGGTGGAGAGTCCCAGCCAATCCCGTCAGGCGAGTGACGTCCGGCATGTGTTTGAAAGCCAAGGAACCTCCCGGACAGATTTATCCACTTGTCCACTTGGTTTTTTGCTTTTGCTAACATTGAAGCCAGATGCACAGCAAGGGGGGAGGGGGAGGGGGCCAAGGGGGCGGAATCATTCCAGGGGAATACGTCTGTGTACTCCAATCGCAAGTGCACGTACGAATACGACAAAAGAAAGGAAAAAAGCTTCCACCAGAAGACTCGTGGAATAAAGTGGAGTGAGTGTGGTGGTCAGCAACTACGAGTACTCCGTACAGCCCAAGTGTAGTAAGTGCAGATAGACCCTGAATTGACGGGTTCGATTACCCTTTTTACGCATCACTTGCGACCACTGTGACTCCAGTCCGTATCCTCGTGTGTATTAGCCGGTTTGCCAGTGTGTGCACCTCGTACTCGTAATGACATATTGCGCTCCAGTGGCTGGCTGGCTGGCGGGCTGCCCCGGCACCGTCCGGAGATTTGACCACGGAGATGCTGTCCAAAAAGCGTCACGCCTGGAAAAAGGGCTGAGCTGATACACGCAACACGCGGATAGGCAGACAGACAGGCAGGGTAATACTAAGGACAGACTACGGTACTAACGGAGTAAAGGGTCATGTATTAGAGTGGGGAGGGGCAGGCAGGAAGACAGGGAGAAAGAACATTGAAGGAAGGGAAAGGGCCCTTTGCATGTCTGCTGCCGATCTTGCATAATGGCTCCCAGTGCCTCCAGTCCATTGCAGGCCTGCAGAAGTTACAGCTGGTACCCACACTGGGCCCTGGGCCCTGGCCGGCTTTTGATCTGGCTGCCGCTGTGTGGGCGGTAGAAGCCGATGATGATCGGTGGCCTATCTCTTGCTCTGCAACTCTGCTGTCTTGTTATTTGCCGGCTTGCGCTGTACATGTACTCCGTATACATGTAAGTACGAGTAGATGGTAGAGGGGGGAGGATATCGCAAAAGTCAAGGTGTCCATGAATCAGAATGAAGGTTTCAATCAATGTATTGGCTCATGTTCTTTGCCACCGGTTTCCATTCAATCCAATATACCCGTAATTGATGTGCTCGTGCTTCTCATACAACGCCAGCTATTGCAGCATGTTAATATGTACAAAGTATTACGGAGTACATGGCACGATGGCTTCCACTCCATACATGTATTCCGTCCTGTACGATTCCGTTACTCTACGATTCCGCACTTGACCGTGCCCCCCCTGATCGGAGCCCTCCCGGTCTAGACACATGGTCGCCGCGCTCCGTGGGAATATGCCGTCAGTCAGGCCTGTACGCTGTTATTACTGCACGAGTAAGTATATCCATTTCGTGGAGACTGCGTTGCATTGCTACTACTACCCATACACCGCACAGGGCGGCAAATCTCGGTGCCGAGGGTCCTTGTGCTCTTGGGTTGGTCTCTTGAGTATTACCCGGAGCCTCGACATTGATGCACGTCTTAGGGCGGGTCCGTACGGGACGGTAAGGCGGCTCCCTCAGGGCGAGCCGCAGCCCGAGCCTGATGCTGAGCCCGACATACTTACGGCCACTTGCCTTGCCGCCTTGCTTGTCCGTGCAGTAATATGACACCGTACTTTGTCATACTCCGTCCGCCGTACTCGTAGATGAATGATGCTTACAAGAGTATTATCAACAATGCCGACCGTCAGAGCATGTACGTACCGCCCACTTCTGCAACGTACGACGTAGGGCCGTGGAGTGCCATGGTACGACCATCCATGGGCCAGCCCTCCTTTGCCTGCCTCCAGAGTCCACCGGGCCTCAAGCCCCCAGGGCTCAGGGTCTTTGGCAGTTCCCGGTTCGGCCAAAAGTCCGGACGACGTTACGGGGCAAATATACTCGGCACGTCGTATGTCGGTAGTTGGGGCCAAACGCATCAAACATACATGGCTCAGGCTGCACTTACGACTCACGAGTACGGAGTACTATGGAGTAATACAGGGACTGTGAGTATTGCAGCAGTGCAGGACAGAAGAAGAAGCTCGATTTTGCCTTGCCGGGCTGAGTGCCGAGCGTGGATCAGCTCTGGGCTGTCGCAGACGGGCTCTGTTGCAGTTCCATCAACGGTACTCCATCCATGACAAGTATACGGAGTACATTACATGTATGTACTCCGTAACAAGGACGAATTGTACAAGTAATAATAGAAACTTGAATGCTTTGGTTTACCGCCATGAGCGATGCGATACAACTTACCTGACCTGAACTGAACTGAACTGAACTGCGAACCCCTGTCGTCCTGACTTGGGGGCTCCGAATCTCCAGTCTCACCAAGAACAAGACGTCTCCAGTTTCTGAGCTAGGCTGGGCACCGGGCTCTGGAGACTGGAGCAACGTTTCGTTGGCACCGGCACTGGACCTCTGGTGACACCTGTACCTGGTAGCCAAGTATAGGGCCATATTACGACATATGGAGTGCTCAGAAAGTTACTCCGCAATACTCCGTATGAGTACTCCATTCTCTGTGCGGATAGTGTGCAATACTGCGTACTCGTACTCCGTGAATTTGGCTTGCGCCATGAACGACGCGTGTCTCGAATATCATCCGACAAGACGGTTCCTGGGCTATTTTGCCTCATCCGGCCAAGTACGTGTCGTGGTTTATTTCTGGGTCGGGGTCCCATTCTAATACATTCAATTCGTAGGTGGATGGCAGTTGCAGGCTGGCAGGCAATACGCCCAAGTGCGAGAGGCCTTTGTACTGCAAAGGAATAATCCTCCGTAGACAAAAGCAAAAAAAAAAAGTCCCGAGAAATCATACGTAATCCAGAAGTTCGCATAGAGTTTCCCCAGGTGGCTACACCATTCCAGCCCTGACAGACGTGCAGCAGAGAGACGTGGGCTGCCCAGTGGGTATGTAAGATGGAATCGTTGGGTTGTGTGGGCAAGCGGATCAACGGCGTAGGCGTAATACGGAGTACAAAGGACCCGTACTTGCAATCCCTACCCGCGAACCCGGAGCATCTTCCTGGCCTACGAGAGCAGAAACGGTGGGGGGACAGGGAGGGGAGGGGTTTCTGCGGACTGAGAGTTGGGGGCCAACAGGCTCGGCGACCTCGAAGGGGAGAATGATATGAACCCTGGACTTTGCAAG
>FYEU01000306.1:313300-367572 GCA_900188575.1 Geosmithia putterillii | reverse complement strand
TCCCCCCCCTCCCGTCCGTCCCCTGTCGGCCTCGTGTGTAATATCTCTTCCATCTTTCCCTTCTTTTTGGATTCCCCTTGTCTTCTTTTGCAGACGAGTGTTTTACAACCACAGACGACGGTTACTATATACACGGCGACACAGCCAGCACTTGTCTGACGCACGCGTGAAGAAGACGCCTCGTCGTACACTAGTACTGCCGGTGATTCGTACTTGCAGTCTATATTTACACCAAACGTGTGTTCTGCGTTATTCGAGACTCTTGGCACCTTGACAGAAGAGCCTTGGAGAGAGAGAAAGAGAGAGTTGACAGAAGAGCCTTGACAAAAGAGAGAGTCTTGCCGCCCCCAAGTACAACGGCACCAACCACACCAATCACGACGCCTACATACCAACCAGCAACCATATTACCAGCATACATCTTGGCGAGACGTCCCTGGTCCATCCTTCTTTTTTTCTTTGCCTTCTTCTCCCTCTTCTTCTTTCCCATCTAAGCTTCTTCTTTCGCCGGCGCGGCATTGGGTTCTTCTTCTCTTCTCTCCTTCTTGCCTTTCGGCTCTTGCCCTGTTCTGCTTCTTGCATCACCGCGTTTTCTTTTTTCAGCTTGCAACTCCCCCTCCCCCCCCTGGACCATCTCGGCTGTGCCCATTTCTGCATCGTCATTCGTCCACGGCCTGCCCGACCCGCATCGTTGTAAACGCCCATCACCAAAGAGATTTCGAGAAGCCATCATCGCCACCTCCGACCCCCAACACTCCTCGTGTGGTGCCTTGACCAGCTGGCCGGGAAGGCAGGCAACCACGCACGCTTCTTCGCTCCTTCCCTAGGTAGCTGCAACCACACAACAACGCCAATACGAACCAGAAAAAAAAAGAAGCAGGAGCAGCAGCACACACTTGTTCGCACCTTCCCTCCCACCCCACCTTCGCAAAAATAAACCCATCCAGCTGGAAGAGACCGTGCATTTCTTCTTCTTCCCTTCTGTCCATTCATCGGCTTGCCTGGCCTGCCTTTGCTTGGTTTTCGGGGATCTTGGCCCTGCTGCCCTTGCCTTTTGCCCCTCTCTCCGTCATCCACATCCACCTTCTATGAAGACTTGCAGCCGCCTCGCCGTCCCATTCGGCTCCATCCATTCCCCGCCACCAGCTGCCGTCCACCGCGTCACGCTTCCTCGGCCACGAGTCAGCTCAGACCTTCTCCCCCGACCACTCCTCCGACAAGGCCTCGTCAACCGCCATCAGCCCTACCACTCCTCCTCCTAAACGCCTACTACTCCTCCTGACTCCCTAAACTCCCCCTGCTGGTTCCCACCCGACCCGGAACCCCGTCAGTCAGCCATCATGGCTTACACGCCACAATACTCGTATCCCGACGCCCCCGTCGTCCCTACTCCTACTCCTCCTCGACAACATATACCCTCGGCCCCCCGCCGACTCTACGACACAACAACAGCTTCCGCCACATCCTCACCTTACGGCTCGAGTCCCTCCATGGCCATACCTGGCATCTCGCACACCCGAGAAGTCCCTCCCCCGCTGCCGCCCCCGAGGAACCTCCCCTTCCAGACCACCACCCAGCTGCACCTGCACCACGACGACACCATGCTCCGTGGAGGACCAGGCCCCGACCGCTCCGCCCGTGCACCACCTTCGTCGGCAGGAAGTGCCAGCACCTACGGGAGCACCTACGGCAGCACTTACGGCAGCACAAGCACCAGTGCCAGCGGCACCAGTGCTCCCGCCATTGGCAACCCTACAACATCCGCAGACCAGGACGCACCCCCCTCGAGACGCCGCAAGAGCCCTTCCAACGACCTCGACATGTCGATACACCGCGACGAGGGCTACGCCAGCTGGTCCTCCAACGAGCGCTCCCTCGACTCTTTTCCCTCGCGCTTCGGCCTCCACAGCGCCTTCCACTTCCAGTCCGCCGCCGACGTCCACGGTGCCGACTCCAAGAATAAGCTCAAGCCTCTACGCACCGCCACCTCTGACATGACTAGCATGACCACCAATCGATCGCCCTCGTCATCGTCGCTCCTCAGCGCCATGTCTGTCTCGTCGGACCGCGATCAGTCAGGAGCTGCCACGAGCGGCAGCACCAGCGCCACTAGCAGGTGTCCCCCCGACCTGACCATGCCCCTGGTCAAGCTCACCCACGCCACCTCCGCCTCGTCCGACATGGCCATCTCGCCCACGCGTCACCCGCAACACCAGCACCACACCTCGGGTCCGGGCTCCTACTGCCCCACCCCCGGTCCTATGGGTCCCCTCGCTGGCGGCCCCCCGCGCCTCTCCATCGACCGCCGGCCCTCGTCCGTCAAGAACAGCGACTTTGACCGCTCCCCCGGCCGCTACTACCGCTCGTACCGCAACAACAGCGACGACGCCTCCTCCCAGAGCACCACCTACTACGACTACACGGCCGCCGACGACATGGACATGGACGACGCGCCCCTGCCGCCGCCCCAGAAGCGCCCTCACCTCGACGACGCCTATTACGGCTACGGCGGCGGTGCCAGCTCGCCTGCCGGCCTCAACAAGCGCAGGGCCGCCAGCCCCTCGTCCACGACGGATAACGACACCTTGTCGGCCAGCCGCCGTGCTTCCCCGACCGCACGCCTGGCTGGCATCGCCGCCGCGCCCGCGCCACCGCCCTCGAGCCTGTCGAGATCCGACTCGTACGTGTCCGCCACGGCCACTGGCAGCGCAGCCACCGTCTACGACCACCGCTCCCCGGGCGCCTACTCGTCTGGGGGCGTGTCACCGACCTCGGGCAACTCGCCCTACGCCACCCCAATGTCGCTTAACCCCAGCCCTAGGGGCTCCATCTCGATGAGGCTGCCGCCACCATCGGTGCATGCGCGGAACGTGTCCGTGTCGAATGCGGCGGCGGCAGCTGCGTCAGTGGCTGCAGGCGCCCCCCAGCCCAAGAGGTTGCCGGAGCTGCAGAAGCCCACGGCTGGTGCTGCCAAGGTGCAGCAATTCCTCATGTGCGAGTGCTGCCCGAAGAAGCCCAAGAAGTTTGAGACGCAGGAAGAGCTGAGGTAAGGATGCACTCGCTAGATGCAGCATGCAAATGCATCATGTATCCATCTACATACATATACGTGTCGAAGATGCATGCACGGAAGGATTCAGATTCAGAGACTAACACCGAAAACCTGTATAGGGCCCACGAATCGGAAAAGCAATACAACTGCTCCTACTGCGGCAACCGGTTCAAGAACAAGAACGAGGCAGAGCGACACCAGAACTCGCTGCACGTCCGTCGCCACTCGTGGTCGTGCTCGGCCCTGTCAAGCTACGACCGGGCCTTCCACGAGTCGACGACGCGCCCCGGCGAGACAGACACGTGCGGCTACTGCGGGCTCGGCTTCGGACGCTCCGGGGTCGACGCCAAGGGCAACAGCGTGGCGACGGATCAGGACTGGGCCGAGCGGGTGCACCACCTCGACGACGCGCACAAGTTCCGCGAGTGCAACTCGTCCAAGAAGTTTTACCGCGCCGACCACTTCCGCCAGCACCTCAAGCACAGCCATGCGGGGTCCAGCGGCAAGTGGACGAATATGCTGGAGAATGCCTGCATGATGGAAGAGGAGCCCCCCACGCCGCTGCAGCGGTGATTTCCTCGGAGTAGTCTCGTCTCTCTGTCCTTCTTGTCTCTTGCATTTATTTACCCCTCCTTTCTCTTTCGATCCCCCATTATTGCCCGCCCACTCGCCCACCCACATGTCCAACCACTCTTTTATCCTTTTGGTGGGCGGGTGCCACAAAAGAAGCCGCATGCATCTGGGCTGCGTTGCGCGCGCACGGCATGCGTGTCATGCACAAGGTGTTGATTGGGAGATGCAGCAGCAGCAGCAGCAGCAACAACAGCATGTGGTATCATGTTGCAACGGCGGTGGCGCAGTGTTGTATGACTGACCATGCGACGATCGACATCCCCAACATTGAAGAAAAAAAGACATGATTGGACCCTTTTGCAGGGCATGATTCACGAAGTTTTTTTTTTTTTTATACTCTACATTTTTTTTCGCCTTTCTCTTACTGCTTTCTTTTTTCCTATTCCAAAAGAAGGGCGTTGCGATGCGTTTTGGTTATTCCTGGTGTGAGGAGGAGACGAAAAGGAATAGGACTGGAACTGGACAGGAGTGCATATCGGATCGGACATTTGTGTATTTTCTGCTTTACTCTCATATTTGCTGTCATATCATGGCCTGTGGTATGCCACGGCCGAGGCATTGGAGGCGCTTGCTTTAGGTTTCTGCGTTTGCTTTACGGAGTCTACCTAGGTAGTATTACCTAGTTGCTTTCTTACTACATTACGGAGTATTATTAGTACTATTTTCTTTCTACGGAGTATTATTACATGTACGAATTGTACGCGTGCACATGAATTATATAAGATTACTTGTGTTTGTACGAGTATGAGTGAGAGACGACCTTGGAGTCATGTGTGATGTTTACAGTGCTGTCAGCAGTCAGTGTGTGAGTGGTGAGTGGTGAGTGGTGAGTGCCGTGGTAACGTCGCAGTTGGGGGTCGAAAGAGGGGGGTTACAGATGGTGCAGAGGTGAAGAGGGTGCATTGTACATGTACTATTATTGCCTGAAACGACGGAATACTCCGATTGATGGTGGTAGCCTAAGACTGGGTCAAGCAAAGATTCAAGACTAAAACTCAAGAGTCAAGAGTGTGTGGACTGAACAGAGTCCAAGCTGAGATGTAAAAAGGTGCTGACACAATTGTGGAGTGGGAGGGAGGATCAGCATATACGCGGAAACCGAACGTTTACAAGACTGGACTGGGCTGGGCTGGACGGAGTACGGAGTTGGCCGTAGCGGCGTAGCTGGACAGACTATATGGACAGCATGGTATGGCATGGCACACATGGACATGGATATACGGGATTCGGAAGGCAGGGCGAGGGTAAGCACGGCGTAGTTGTAGTCTAGAGCCCATCTTGGTATGGACGGCGATGGGTGGATAGATGATGGATGGATGATGACCATGACCATGACCATGAGGCTCTTGGGCTGGACTGGGGTACGATTACGGAGTGCTCGGTACGACTACTCTGTATGTATTATTATTTTAGTTTGTCTGTCTGTATCTGTGCTCGGTATGTTCCATGATCCGTGTGGGAGTATTACATGTACAGATGGGTGCTGTGCGTGCGTGCGTGCGTGTGATTACTCCGTCATCCGGATGTTAGGATCCTCCTTGAGTCCGTCCTTTCCGTGCCCGTGGCGGAAGTGCAGTGCAGTGCGCGGTGCAGTGCGGAATTAGCTGCGCGGCGGGCACATAAGCCAGTGGCAAGTAAGCAAATCACTAGGTAGGTGCACGAGCAAGGGCTCCTACTGCGTACTCCATGCAGCATCATGATATTGCCTACTCGGTGCAAGTGCAACCAAGTGTGCAAAGCAAGTGCAAGGCAAATAGCCTTGTCAACGTGCGTAGGTGGCTTGCGGGACGGGGGAGTCTGTGCGCGTTGGTGCCAGGGTGTGTGGCAGCGCCCGACAAGGCGTGTGTGTGCATACATACCAAGTATGGAGGTGCAGCGGTGCGGTGCGGTGCGGTGCGGTGCGCTTGGGGGCCGCGGAATGCGGTCAACCACGAGTATGGAGTACAGGTACGTAGACATAAAAATAGAAGATATTACAGAGGACAGACAGCCAAAGAACAGACATGGCTTCATCAATGAGCATGGCTGTACGTGGGTCAGACTACGCGGCCTACGCCACATTGGCTTCAGCTGCCCGCTTCAGGGTTGTCGTGTACGTATGGATTGGATATTCTACGAGGATTACTCCGTACATGGATGGACATGGACGCTAGGAGATCCGTCGGATCCAATTCCTCTCTGGCGGGCAGGGCAATGACATTACTCCTTGGTGCTAGTACTTGCGTAAATAACCCCTGCCGCCACGCAGCCACGATGGAGCACGAAGTAGAGTAATACTTTGTAATACCACTAGTAGTACCCAAGTGTCCGTAGTATTACTCCGTACTACTAGATGGAGTCGTAGCATGTCATAATCTCCGTCAGCCACAGAGTACTAGTAGTAAGTGGGTGGGCGCAGAAATAGTCGGCCGTTTGCACGGCACTCGTTGTTCCGTGTTACGGACAAAGTACAAAGTACGGAGTACACTTCCCTAGTACTAGATGTATTACGGGGTACTACGGAGCAGGTGCGGCGGACGCCAAGAGAGATTCGAGCCCTACAGGGCGCAGGTAAAACAAGTGGGGACTGCGAAACGGCGGGGGAGGGACGGGACGGGAGGGGTGGTGGTGTGGTGTGGTGTGGCGCGGGCAGGGCTATGTGGCTGGTGCGTCATCGAAGTGTGGCGGATGCTTGGTTGTTGTGGAAGTCATGGACTGGGTGTGGCTGGTGGAGACAATGCTACTCCTATGTGGCGGAGAATAGAAATGTGGCGGTGCAGAGGAGGGGCAATGATGCTGCGCTGGCGCTGCTGCGCTGCTGCTGTGATGCTCAATGAAGCTATCGATTCAACAATACGGACTATCATTTTGTATGACGCATAGAATACTCGGGGTTACACTACGGCAATACGAGAGCGACAAGGAGCCAACTGTTCAGTTTGACCTGGCAGAGATTACAAAGGGAATATTGTACTGCGAGGGGCAAACTCGGTGCTGCAGCTGCCCCGCGTCGAATTTTCAGTCACAGTCACATGCTTGCTTGCCTGCTTGACTTGACTTGACTTCAACGACAACTGAACCAGGCAACTGAACCAGGCAACGGAATCAGGGAGACACAGCCCCGGCGCTCACGCACCATGGCCCTCAGCCGGATCGATGGCCCCGACGACCTCTACGTAGGCGGCCTGTGGGCTCTCCGACGGTCCGACTCCCTGTCCGAGCGCCACATCACCCACGTCCTGTCCGTCGTGGGCTTCAGCACGGCCGAGCTGCGCAACTTCAAGGACGAGCCGTGGGCGCAGTACGGCAGGGGGCTGAGCCACCTGGTCATCGACATTGACGACGTCGACGACGCCAACCTGCTCATCGAGCTGCCGCGCGCCGTCGCCTTCATCGACGGGGGGCTGCGGTCCAGCACGCGCCGGGAGCCCACGGCCGCGGCGGCAGCAGAGGGCGAGCACGCGACCGATCAGAAGGGCGCTGTGTTTGTCCACTGCGCGGCGGGCAAGTCGCGCTCTGTCTCGGCGACCATTGCGTATCTCCTCTGGCGGTATCCCAACCGGTTTGATCCCAATGTCGTGGGCACCAAGATCCAAGAGAGCGCAGATGAGTCAGCTACTGCTACGACTTCGTCTACAGCTGAACGACCCCGAGGCGAGACAGCTGCCGAGGCTGTGGCCAATGCCCTGGCCTATGTCCAGCGCACGAGACCGATGGCTGATCCAAATGACGGCTTCATCGCCCAGCTACAGCTCTACTGGGCGATGGGATGTCCCACCGACGCGGACGTCCTGGAGCAGCACCCTGCGTACCAGCGCTGGGCGTACAGGCGCGAGGTTGAGGAGTCGCTGGCGGTGGGACAGGCGCCCACCCGGCTGAGGTTCGAGGACGAGGAGGACAACAACGACAACACAGCAGCACAGAAGCAGAAGCACACACCGGGGGAAGAAGACGTTCGGTGCAAAAAGTGCCGTCGGTCTCTCGCGACAGGCCGCTTCGTCACACCTCATGAGACCCCTGAGAACGGGGGTGGAATCGCTTCCAAGTGCCAGCACATCTTCATCGAGCCGCTCGGCTGGATGAGGCCCGAGCTGGAAAAGGGCGAGCTCAACGGCCGGCTGCAGTGTCCCAACGGGCGGTGCGGCGCGGCCGTGGGGCGGTACGACTGGAAGGGCTTCAAGTGCTCGTGCGGCGCGTGGGTCACGCCCGCCTTCTCGCTGCAGAGGGCACGGGTCGACCACGTCGCTGCGGCGGCGGTGTCGCCGGACGCGGCGGCGGCCAGGCAGCAGAGCTTGGGGATCCGCATGCCGCCGGGGGCCAGGAGTGGGAATCTCTAGACCACACTGCATACCAGTCTGCACATTACTATACTACAGAAGCATAAAAAGACCAGCATCAACAAAGATCAACAAAGGGCGGGAGGGGGGGATGTTCCGTGTGATGACACTTTTTGTGTGATGGCAGGATGGATCACTGTCCTTGATAGGCAGCTTGCAGATTCGTCTGCTTACGCGTGCCATACTGTCGGTAAGGCAAGTACACGTGTACCAGACAGTAGTACTTTCTTTACCAGCCGTGACTTTGTATTAGTATGCCTTGGTCATGCTAGCATGCTGGGTTAGGTGTGCCGTACGTGTGTACGGAGTACTCGTAGTCTCTCGTTTACGACGTATATGTCCGGTCGGCCGCCGCGGGGTATCTCGTTGCATGGACGGAGTTTGACGATCCGGTTCTCGAGATACTCTGTATACTCTGTATACTACCTACTAACACCAAGTGCTAGACCTGTCTAAGTAGTAACAAGGTCCTGTTGTGACACAACGTAATAGTTGGTAAATACCAATCCTTTTTCTCTCCCGGGAAGGAAACTCGACAGGGTCTTCGGGACTGTCAGTGGCTCGTATACGAGCATGGGACCCGGCTGATAGAGTCAGCTTAGTCCAGGACGTGTTGATATATCTGTATAGAGTACGGATACTCCGTATTTTATTTTTTTGTTTTCGCTTTTCTTGAATCACCTTGTGCGGAGTACTTTGTACGGAGTCTTACGAGTAGAAGCTTGATTGACCAAATCCGCGATCCGCATCTACCCCGTCACCACTTGCCGATTCAATTACCGGGACAGGGCCAGCATCAAAGTCAGCATGCCAGCAGCCAGGATGCGCAGTAGAGCTATGGGGAGGTACTTGTCCGTCTTGTACCTCGTGGTCGAAAGCCAAAAGTTCAAAGACACACGCCCCCCCTTGCCCTTGCCCTGGTCACAGTAGTCTGGCACGAGAATCCGTCTACCTGTATGGATACTGCGGTGTAGGACTCGCCAAACAATTGCATCATGGGTCCAGCCAGAGGGAAAATAAGCTAGTACCTAACGTACATATCCTTGACGCCCTCCGTCGTGGAAGCCACGGGAGAAAATCCCCGGGTTCTCACTGGCAGCATGGCATGGCTGGGGGAACTGGACCATGTTTGCCATGCAGGCCTAGGCGTACTCGTACATTCAATATACGGAGTACGCAGTATTAATACTACTACTACTCCGTAGTATATTGATGTTTGTAGGGGTCCATCCGTAAACTGCTCCTTTTTGGGCATAGTCTTTGTCCTCGAACGCGCCACTCGGACGGAGCAAGAGTAGCTCGATATACCCTCACTAGTTCAACTTGGTGACGGCCTTTGCCGCCGTTTGGGGTCCCCAGGACAACTACATGTAGTTATCTGAGTAGGAGAACCCCATACGGAGAGACCCATTTCCCTGGGTCTGGGGCCGTTGTTCGCTCGACCCGACGGCCTCTAATTTAGCAGGAGCCGGGGCTTGCTACTCGTATTGAACATGTCCTGTCTTGTCTGTCCGTGAGGACCTTTCTTGCATGATGCTAGAAGTTAGTTCTCACGAGAACAAGGGTCGTCTTGATCTAGACACGCCCATCGCCAATCTGCATGATCATGCAGGCCGACAACTTGACAGTCACGTTTGATTATGGCCCCATCCGTGCTTGAAAGTACCTACCATCAATCACTCTGGTACTAGGTGCAATGTGGGGTGAATCCTCTGTATGCCATTGCTACTCGTCATTCTCTGTATATTAGCACTACTTACAAGTTACGCGGTAAAAGTACATAACTCACTTCGTGCTGCAGTTCGGGGGATCATAAGTAAAGCCCCCCCAGGCCCATGGCAGCGCGCGCCCAGACATGGATGTAAGCACTAAGGACCCGACGGGGGTTTGCAACATCCCAGGACGAAACGGACAAGGCAAATCAGTGATCCGATTGAAATGGCGTGGCTGCTGATGCATGCACAGATGTCTACGGAGTACATTGGCTCAACAGAAGCAGCTGCTCAATACATCTATACGGGTATGTACTCGTATACTCGTAATACTAGCAGAGGCGTATTCGCGAAAGACAGCATCGTCACAATGAATTCGATCACGCGAGGGGGGAGAAGGACTCCCAAGGGACTCCCAACCGGGATGANGGGGGGGGGGGCACAGAAGCAATCTGCAGTCAGCATGGTCTCGTTTCTTCATCTGCATACGGTGTAATACTCTGTATGGGACTATATGCACTGCTATCTGCGGCGCGCGCACACACACACACACACAAGCACGAGCCCCCTCGTGACAATGATTGAACCATCTCCTTCTTCTGGCATGGGCATGTTGCAGTCCCGGGGTGCGGGTTTGCGTTGCGTTGGACAGAGACAAGACCGTACTGCGTATGCGGTGCGAGTAAGCGGCATCCCGTGTGCAACCCGCGTGTGTGTCCCCCTCCTCCCAACCGGAGATCGTTTGGGCGTAAGCCGGCATATCCGGCTCGCCATGTCCTTCATTCCATATCCTCTCCCGTCCAGTCGCGCGTGCGTACGTGTGTGTGTGTGTGGTGGACACCGGCCAGCAGCAGCAAGGGCTACACGACAGCACAGCACACGAGTTTGCTCCGTAAACGAGCCGTTGCGTTGGGGGCGCTGCTGCTGCTGCTGCTGGGAAGCGAGATCCAAGCCGGCCGCCGCGGGACGGCACGTGCGGCGATGTTCGCCGCCCGTTCCAACCAGGGTCCCTTGTCGCTCGCTCGCTCCCTTGCGGGCGAGAACCGCACAACGTACATGTGTATATGTATCTGCTATGCACCGGCTTCCATCCCCGCGAAGCCAAGGAAACAAGAAGAAAGAAAAAAACTCATTTCGACGGCAGGTCAGAGGGTACAGAGGGAAAGTAGTTTGGCTGCGAGGCCCGCTCGCGATCTCGCCTCGCTGCCTCGGCCTGGCGCTTCCTCAACAGACGCTGTTGGTAGAAGGAGCTGTACTCGCATCGTGTCAGTTGGCGACGGCGGGGAGGGGAAACTCGGTAAGTTAGGGACTTTGTGTGATGGGATGGGGTGCAACAAACGTTTTGAGCTCAAAGACTCGGGCTTCTGGTTCTTCTGGCGTGGGGGACTTGCCGGTCTCGTCCGTCTTTTCGCCGGTGCCGGCGGCGGCATCCTTTTTGTCGTTGCCGTCTGCCTCCTTCTTATCTTCATCATCTTTTTTATCGTCCTTGTCCTTGTCCTTGTTGGCCTTCTCCTTCTTCTTGCGCTGCTTCTCCTCGTACTCCTTCTTCAGCTTCTCTGTCTCCTCGGCCAGCTCGCGCTCCCTCTTGGCCTTGACTGCGTCCTTGTCAACCTTTGGCGTGCAAAAGTACCGGTCCTTGAGATGGACAGGGCAGACGTAGAAGAAGTCCTGTTTCCGCCCCCGGCCCCGGCCCCGGCCCCGCGACTTAGTATTCATTCAGACAAGACAAAAGATGTCGGAGCAGCCAGTGAAGGTCCTACCTTTTTGTCGGGCGTTATGAGGACCGATGTGCTGGGCTTGTAGCAAACATCGCAGGCCTTGGCTGACGACTCGGCCACCTTGCGGTGCGTGTAGATGTTGGGGAACGGCGCCGACATGCTGCTGCTGATCGACTCCCGTGTCCCCGTCGCGGCTTTGCCCCGCGCTATGGCGCAAATTTCAAAAAACAAAAAGAGACAGAAAGAAAGAACGAAAGAAAAATATCGCGAATAGGACCAAGTCGACGGGTATATACACGGAACAGGACAGCTCTCGAATAGCGGGGCTAACGTGAGAGAGAGTGTTGAAGCTCTACGAAGCGCCCACCGCCCCGGCCGGCCAGCGGCTGTGACGTCGAATTCTGACTAAGCATTGAATCCAGTCAATCGGACTCGCGTCGTTGGAAAGGGACCGGCGCGAACGATGGAACTGGTGTATGTTTCGTCATTCGGCACGAGCACATGTAGATTTGTTTTTTCCCTACCTACTAATTGATATTATCTACATAACGCCCATCCCCATCACAAAGTCTCATAAGGCGTGTCCATCACACCCCTCAATATGAGCATCTCCCTCGACGCGCAGAAGCTGAAGCTGGTCTTTGGCTCGCGCCCAGACATAATTGAGGGCATCGGCCGCGCAGCAGGTAAGACGGACGCCGGCATTGAAAGAGATTACAGACGTGCTTGTTTTTGTATTGGCCAATGCTGACTCTGGTGGTGTACAGACTCCCCTGGCAGGGTCGCCCTCTTCAACGAAATCGCCACACACGTCTACGACCGGTTGCAGGTGAGCGACGAGCACGGGCCGGCGCAGAAGCGAAGAAAGGTGGACAATGGAGCCGGAGCAGGGAGCAGCTCCAACGGTGGTGGCGGCGCTACAGCGGTGGTGGGCAACGCCGCCGACGAGGAGGTGCTCCTCGAGGTCAAGGAGATTTCCGTCTCGGTGCCCCAGCGCAAGAAGCTGGAGCTGTGCTTCACGGCCAACCACATATACGCGCGTGCTCCCAAGACGACAACGCCCATCACGGGCATAGTCTATGCCTGGGCAGACATTGGTATGGCAGACACCCGTCCTTATTCACATCATGACCGTTGCGCAATGTCTGTTATTGGAGCTGTACTAATAAGCTTTTTGAACAGAGTATGCATTCTATCTACCGGTCCCGGAAAAGACCCAGGTGCAGCACAACTACGTGCTCTTCCCGCGGGGCTCGACGATGCCGCCGCCATCCAACAAGAACGACACGACGACACCCCCGCCGCCCGAGCCCCTCGTCTTCACGATCCCAGCCACAGCGCCCAAGCAGGGCACCATCGGGGGCAGTGAGGCGGGCGCCGCGGCCGCCGTGTCAGACACGTACAAGACGCTGCTGCACTGGGCCATCGGCAACCGTCTGGCGGGAGTGGGCAACCCCGTGCGCATCACGGCCGCCGACCCGGCCAAGTTCCACAGCACAATCCGGCAGGCGCACCGACCCAACGAGAAGGCCGTGCACGTGGGCGGCTACCGCGGCAGCAAGGACGGCTTCCTGTTCTTCCTGGAGAACGGCATCCTGTGGGGCTTCAAGAAGCCCCTCATCTTCATCCCGCTCAACCGCATCTTCGCCATCAGCTACACGAGCATCCTGCAGGTCACCTTCAACGTGGTGGTCGAGGTGTTCACCAGCACGGAAGGTGATGGTGAGACCGAGGAGATTGAGTTCGCCATGATCGACCAGCAGGACTACAACAGCATCGACGACTACATCCGCGACAACAGGCTGCAGGACCGCAGCATGGCCGAGCAGCGCAAGGCCAAGCTGCAGCTGGCGGAGAACAAGGTCAAGAAGGAGGAGAATGGGGAGGACGGGGATGCTGACGCTGCCCCGGATGGCACCACAGAGCTCGAGCGCGCGCACAAGGAGGCCGAGGATGTGCAGATGCTACTGGGCAATGGGGATGAGGATGACGAAGAGGACGAGGAGGACTACGATCCTGGTAGTGATGGGGAGAGCGAGGGGTCCGGCGAGTCTTCAGATGATGATGATGAGGATGATGACGACGACGACGCAGAAGGGGGAGATGATGACGAGGGAGAAGAAGAAGAAGAAGGGGACGGAGTCAAGGCGGAGGAAGAGGAGGAGGAACAGGCTCCTGCTGCGGCGAAATCAGAGGCCGTCCCGGTCAGACAGGGATGGGCCAGCTTGCGCAGGTCGTAATGATGCGGCTAAGAGGAGTTGACCAAGCATATCACAGCTGGGAAGGTCCGTCGGGCTTCGTTGTTTGTTGTGTATAGAATGGAGAGTAAGGCCTACTGCTCGGGGCAGTCGTACGACTGGAACAATACGGATACATGTCAATCCATAGTTTCTATATAAATGGTCAGGGGATAGACAAGGAGTCGGAATGCAATGCCAGCGATGACTTGACGGCTATGATGCGAACCTAGGAACTCGTCGTCGTAGACTATTGGCCAAGTGCATCAGATATATTGAGACGCGATTGACAGCCACGCCCGCCCGCCCTCGGACATACGAGCTCTGTCTCTGCTTGCCTCTTCAGATGACCATCCACCATTCAACATAACGTAAACGATTCTCCAGGACCACCAAGCTGGTGTTGAGGTCTCGGATTGGGATTCGACGGAAAACTGGGTACACGGTGTCTATGGGGTAAGTGATCTGAGGTGTTGGTCGTGCAGCCTCATGATGATGTCAACCATGTCCATGGCAACTGATTGATATAAACCCTCAGCACTTTGGCTCTCCTTTTCTCTCTTTGTTCTTCAAGATATCAACCGGAATTAAACATTAGGTTAAACGATCAATCTCTATATACACTTTTGTGTACTTTTTCTTCCTTTATTTTTTTACCACGTATCCAGAATAATGGCCGCAGCTACTACAACTCGATGTGCCATGCTTGGCGGCCGCGCACTTACACGCCCAGCAGTGGCGACGACGGTCCGATCTGCAGCAGCAACGCAGTCGCTGCGCTCCTTCTCCCAGTCATCCCCCGCTCTTGCCGATACCAAGAGCAAGCAGGCGAATATCCTCCTCGAGGACAAGGAGCAGGGCTTCGGCTTTGTCCGGCACAACGCCCGGCCGGCCAAGCCACGCAAGGTGGGCGTGACGGAGATTCGCGGGCCGTACTACTCTGCCATTGGGAAGAGGTACCTTGCTGATGTGTTGGAGACGTGAGTCCTGCCTCATCCATATATGCTCTATTCCTCATGTATACCTGGCTGACGCGGTATTTCAGAATGGGACACCACGTCGACGGCGTCAAGTTTGCGGGCGGGGCGTTTGCTCTGTTTCCAGAAGACAAGCTCCGAGAGCTGATTGATCTAGCACACGAGCATGACGCCTATGTATCCACGGTATGTGCCGGACCTCTCTCTCTCTCTCTCTGAGACAGAAGACAAAGGACTAACGCAACGCAGGGTGGATGGATCGAGCATGTCCTCACGCAGTCGGACCCCCTCGCCGCCGTGGACAGGTACCTCGCCAAGTGCAAGGACCTAGGCTTTGACGTGGTGGAGATCTCGACTGGTTTCCTGTCTCTTCCGCAGGACGACTGGGTGCGGCTGGTGGAGCGCACGCAGGCGGCGGGCCTCAAGGCCAAGCCCGAGTGCGGGATCCAGTTCGGCGCAGGCGGCGACACGGAGGCGTCGGAGCTCAGCGCCATGGGCACGTCGGACCCGAGCCGCATAGTCGACGCCGGCCGCCGCTTCATTGACATGGGCGTCGAGCGCATCATGGTCGAGAGCGAGGGCATCACCGAGAACGTGGCCGCCTGGCGCACCGACGTCATCCAGCAGATCCTGCGCGAGCTGCCCGCCGACCGGGTCATGTTCGAGGCTGCGGATCCGAAGGTGTTCAACTGGTATGTCCGCGAGTTCGGCACAGATGTCAATGTCTTTGTCGACCACTCGCAGATTGTCCAGCTCAGCTGTCTGCGCGAGGGCATCTGGGGTATGGCCGACACGTTTGGCAAGGTCACGTCATTTAGGTGAGCCGCTGTCGATGTTGCTGTCGACTGTTTGTTGTCTCTGCCCGTGAATACACATGATGTATGTATATTAGTGTCAATGTAGCTAGGCAGCATGCTTACATGATTTGGCTTGAAATACGAATCTTGTTTAATCCCCTGCCAACATTTGACACATCTTGTTTGTGGCTGTCCTCGTAAAGTCAAAATAACACCACAGACACTCACACCTCCGAACCGCTGTCTGAGCAACGTGCCCTTATTTGTTTTCTGACGTGAAAGATGGCCAAGAGCAGTATAGACCAACCCGTGAAACGTGTTCTTGCCTGCCTGCTGGGCCCTGGTGGGGGCGTGACCAGACGAGACGCGTCGGTCGAGGGGCCACGCCAGCAAGACATGGAAAGCTTTTCATCACAGGAGCATCATCCTGACTTGTATGACGGCCCCCGCCCGCCTCCTTGGGCGGCGCCATGGCACGGTGGCTCAGGCATAGCCCAGCACGAGACGGGCAGCGACTCGCTCTGGCGGTATAATAGCCAAGCCAGTGTCATCATGGTCCTGTGTGTTGTCGTCGTTGTTGTCGTCAGCTTGAAGCTTGCTGTTTCTTCCTCTGGGCTTTTTTTTTCTTCTGTTTGCTCTCTTCTTGATCCCGCGGGACAATACAACTCTCTTCTTCTTCTGCTGCTGCATCATCAGAAACAACAGGAATACATACTCAGACAGTCATGGATCCAGCAGGGGAGCTTCACAATGTGAGTACCTACGAGCCCATCAATCCTTCCCAACCCTGGCGTGAACCGCTCTGACAGTCCGGTGTCCAGGCCAATCCCAACTCGCACAACCCATGGCTACGGGCGGCCGCCCAGTTCGAGGAACTGTCCAAGGAGGGCCTCTTTGGCGTCCCGACCATCTACGGCATCGTCATCGTCATCTTCGCCTTCGTCTTCACCATGGCGGGCGCCCTCTTCATCAACGGCCTGTGGGTCGACTACGTCTCCGACCATCTAGATGCCCGCCAGGAGGCAGCGAGCAAGGCGGCTGAGGCGGCGCGGGGGAGCGGCGAGAAGCAGGAGACTGAGAAGGCCGTCGCGATCCCGGCCCCGGCGCATCACCGGTTCCAAAGGTAGGCATCCACATGCTACCCCAGCTAGAACAGAGAAGAGCAGAGAAGAAGGGCTGACTGGCTTATACCCCAGGCCTGGTGATCCTGAGCCGTGATCCGGAAGGGGGGCATACGATGGAGTGAGGGTTTCTCTCAATGTATGGGTGTGAGTTCTTTTTTTGCCGTTGATTACTCGTGTTACTCGTTCTTCATCGTTTAAAAAGTTGCCGTGGTTAAAAACAAAGAGGGAAAAAATCGCGATCCGCTCTTCTAGTTCTTCAATAAGAGATCAACAATAACATGTACACTGCAAGTGTGTGACGCTGCTTAGGATTGAACCCGTTTTGGGACGCCGAGGCTCCAGGTTTCAGCACCCTAGAACAAATACAAAGAACAAATCAAAGACGAGAGTGTTATCCTTCTTGTTTGAATATGAAGCGAATGGGGTCGAGGAGGGAGTTGAAGACTGGAGGGTGTGGGCAGAGCTTACGTCTGTCAACGCCACCAAGACTCTCGGCATGACAGCCATCAAGCGCAAAGACGTCCAAAAGAAGGACCCAAGGTTCGGAGCGCAACATACGACAGTACAGGAAGCTTGGACAGTGTACCATTGTAGACGACCGAGGCCTACTAGTACTATCAAGCTATCAAGGGGGGGTATGTATACATTCTTGGGGACCAAGATGACTTTAGCGCCAGCCAAATTTCCGAAGCCGCGAGCCAGTCCATCTCCACTTGGACGGACATTCTACCCATCTCCTCGAAGGGTCTATCTTCACCATAATGGGGTCTTTGATCGTGGCCCCCTCTCTAAAAAGAGTCCTGTTCTTAATATAAATATCTTCCTCCGGGTCCGAGACGAATACGAGGGTATTTTTGCAATCCGTCTCAGTATCAGGGTGAATGACATTGTCTATATGAAGATACTCGAGGCAAGTTTCGTGGCTGGTAAGGAAGTCGAACAAGAGGCGTGCAGGCCCGCCTATAGGCCCGCCCACAGGCCCGTCCCAGAGGACGACGTTGAGCAACGTCAGTTGGCTGGGCTTAGTCCTCCTGACCAGCTCTGCGAGGTCATCGATGAAGACGGATAGGCCACCGATCTTGAGACGCTTTAGAGAGATGGGTAGCCCCGGCCGGCTCCTCATGTCGCGGACAACGGACCTGATGATCCTCTCGGAACTATATCCTTTGACGCGCCCCATTGGACGGATGTACTGGAGGTCCAGGTCGTTGAGATCCGGACAGAGTGCTATGATCCTGGACAACCCATTGATCTCCTCGTCGTCGGCAGAAAGCTTACTGACGGCGCGTCTTGTCCGGGGAAGCCAGTCCAAGTTGGCATCCATGTCCGGTTTTTCCTCACCATAAGGCGTTTCAGTCGCGGCATCAGAGTCTCCCTCTCCGCTCTCAGGGTCTTCCTCTCCGTCAGAATCTTGGTTCTCCTCGCTGCTATCAGAATTTTGGCTCTCCTCACTGCTATCAGAATCTTGGCTCTCCTCGCTGCTATCAGAATCTTCCGTGTCCTCATCATCAGAATATTCGATCTCAGGGCGCCCGAAATAGGAAGAGTATATGCCACAGGACAGGCTGATGGATAGAGACGCGAGGGGCTCCAGAGAATGAGCAAACCCCGGGTCAGTCCAATGAATGCGGCTCAGAATCCTCCGTGGCAGGCCGCATTGGTCCATGTCATCCTGGTTGAAAATGTTGAGTCGCTTGATACGCAGTCTGCTCTCTTGCAGCGCGCCCATGACGGCCAAGAAGGTGTCGACAGCACACTGGAACCCAGCCTTGGACATATGCGGGTGCCGCTGGTTCATAGTCCACTTGGGGTTCGGGGCGTATTCGTTTATCGGCACACTTCTCGTCCCTTTAGACGCACGCCCCGTCTGTCTGGTTCGGATGATGATTACCCGCAAAGTCAGTGACTCGAGCGGCTGCTCCCGGTCTGCCTCTAGCCCTTGAAAGAGCTCCGTGAGCAGTTTTTTCTCCTCGTCCCGGGGATCGGCTGCCGCTGGTTTCCCTTTTCTCGCCCTGGGCACTCGTCTAATGATCCCTTGTTTGGCCAGGCCGACGATTACGATGTTCTGGACGGCTGCTGTTGCTGTTTTGCCCCCTTGACCAACGCTCTTAGTCAAAGGCTCGAGAGCCTCTGCCGACAGGTCGATATGCTTAGGCTCGCGTAGGAACTCGTAGAAGCGGGGTCCCGTCGCCTTGATACATAGTGCCTTACTCGCGAGGCGTAGATGTAAGATACCGCTACGGTCCAAGTAGTTGTCGATTATGTCTTGGACGATTTCGACGGGGAGAGACTCGAATGGGGACGTCATTTTGGGCCGGGAGGGGTTGATGGCGATGGATCGTGCCGGTTTGCGATGGCTGCTCGCGTAGAAACACAGTAGATGATGATGAAGGAGGAAAGCGAGGACCGCCCATGCGCCCTGCTTTGCTGGCATGAAATATGTTGGTCGACCAACATTGTGCAAGGCGTCCTTGATGCATGTTTGGTTGGTTCACACTTCACAGTCGTATTTCCGCAACAGGCAACGGCAGAGCAGCAGTAAGCTGTTAGGTACGTTTGGGGGTGTTGGGATAGCATCTATACCATGCAGCTAATCCCATTCGTCGATGCGGTATTTTCATCATTAGTGATCTCAGGATGCAAGAAGCAGGAGGTGTATCGCGAGAACAATAGTAGACATGTTCACAGGAGGAATCAGAAAGCCGCGTCCGTGGTAAGGTCACACACATTCTATACATACGAGTATGAAGTATGAAGTAGTAGTAGCGCTCCACCGACTGTAATCGCCATGCATGTACGGAGTACAATGAAAACCGCCCCACCTACGGGAGCACCCGAGCACTACACGTGACCACGCATCAGCCAAATCACATGACCCATCCCGAATTTCCATGATCGCGCATCAGGAGCTCCAGTCCAACTCCCAAGAATTGAAGAAAGCGATACCAGTCCGGAGTATCAGTACCCATCACCATCCGCCACGCCACCCGCCACAATGACAGGCCAGCACAAGCCCATGCGGCTCCCGCCGCTCCAGAACCTGCGCGTCCACAACCCCAAGCGCAAGGTCGAGAACCCCTGCCTGGCCGTCATGTCTAGCGTACTGGGTAAGCACTGGAGAGAGAGAGAGACGAAAAGACGAAAAGACGAACGGGAAGGGAATGGAGGAAGAGAAGGGGATCCTGGGCTAACGTTGTGTGACAGCATGCTGGGCTTCGGCGGGATACAACGCGACGGGCTGCCTGGCCGTCGAGAACCAGCTCCGGCACTGCATGGACGGGCCCAAGGCTCCCAAGGCGCCGTCCAACACCATCAACTACCACCTTGGGCGGCTGCAGCAGTCGGTCACGGATACGAAGAAGGGGGGCAAGCAGTAGACAAGCTGGCGAGCCGACGAGCCGCAGGCGTGTCGTCATACGAGTTGCAACGGACAAGACGAGTCGCCATACAATCCGCACAGACAAGACGAACTGTCAGACGAACCGCCGTACGAGTCGCAACACACAACCCGACAGGACGAACCGATAGAACGACTGTCAGATGAGCCGCGATGGACCCGAAGAAAAAGATCAGAGGAAGAAGAGGAGCAGGAGGAGGAGGAATAGAGCCTGGTGTCCACAGCGTCATCCAGACCGTCTACACCACTGTATTATATCCGCATCTCGCGTAGAGTGCGCATCCCGGCGTTAGGACACCCCCCAAAGACGAAAAAGAAGCATGTACGGAGTACCTGTACGATATTGTCAACATGGAAGCATAATGTACAAGATTACATCTCATGACTTGCTATATGTGCAAAAGAGGATCACCCAGATCATCACCACTTGCAGTACCTGCGCATATGCCATCCATTGAATCGACTTGCCTGTGTACGCATTAGTCCCCTACGATATCACTCGATTATACTACATTCATACCCTGTCACACACACCAGTCACTTCACACACATAACTTGAAAGTAATCGATAGATGACATAGCTACACGTCCGGAAGCCAAGGGCACGCCTCACCCAGACTCACTCCACACAAATACCAGCCCATCCCGGTACCTCATTCTTGAGTCTGAGTCTGAATCTGCCTCCTCCAATCTGACAGTGAGGAACCTCTCTCTCTCACTTCCTACCGGTTCAAAATCCATAGTCTATATGCAGTGCAAACAACGACAAAAACACTCTCAAAGGATATAACCATGAAAGCAACACTAAAAAAAGAAACACTCTCAAGAGATGGAACCACGAAAGCACCATGATAAAAGATAGCAACATGAAAGCAACATAAAGGCGCTACTCCAGTGCAAGAATGGCGTATTTCGTTTGATGGTTTTTGTTTTTTGGCCAAAAAGCGTTGTCTACAACTTTCTTGCACGGTGAGTGCGTGTCATAATGCCGGGGTTGGGGGCGTGAAATGGAAATGGAAATAGCAAATGTATATATCGTTGCTCCTCAGGTGTAGAGCTGCTCTCTCTCTCTCTCTCGAAACAAGATGTAAAGAGTAAAAGGTAAAGAAGGAAGAAGAGGAGAAGAGAAGAACGAAGGGGGTAAATGAAGAGTAAAAAGAGTAAAAAGAAGAAGAATGTAAAAGAGCAGATGCAAGGAAATGGCGTGTCGTAGCCCGAGTTGGCCGGGCGTCATTCGCAAAATGAATGTGGGTATGTAAATGAAAATGTAGAGAAAAAAAAAGGAAAAAAGGTATTATAGAGGGATGTGACAGAAAGACAGTCGATCGGTCGACAGTGGCAGGGCTAAGGCGCATCCCCAATGCAGTAGAGGTCAATCTCACCCACGCCGCCCGAGTACATGCTCCTCATGCCCTCGCGCCACTCCATAAAGGCAATCTGAATGTCGTCGTCGCTCTGGATGATGATGTAGTCGCCGTCCTCGTCGCGGTACTGCAGCTTGAGCACGCCCTTGCCTATGCTGTTGCTAGTGAACCGTGCCAGTTTGGCGTCGATGCGGTCAATAAGCGACTGGTACGAGATGTTGAAGGCCACCACCAGCGTCACGTAGTTGCCGCTGTCCAGGTTGACCCGCACCTTGAGCTGCGTCGGGAACGGCGTCTCGCCCCCGCCGTTGGACATGGGGCTGTTGACGGCTGGCGACACCAGCGACGCTGAGCTGAGCCCGCCCGACACGGTTCGGCTGTTGGCTGCTGCCGAGTCCACCCGCATCGGGTTCGCGCTGCCTTGCGGTGGTGGCGGCTGGCTGCCACGCGGGTAGATGGGCTGGCTGGGGAACTGGCCCATCTGCCCGCCCAGGCTTCCCGAGTGCGAGTGCATCCTCTGCTGGGCACCTGGGCTCTGTGTGCTGGTCCGGATGGGCAGGTCGTTCCGGGGCGACGACGTCTGTGACCGCGGGATCCCATTGTCGTGCAGGTGTGACGGGATCCCGGGCACCGCCGGCACGCTCCCTCCCTGGCTCGTCTGGCGCTGCCGTGCGCCCCCGGGGACGTTGATGTCGGGTGTGCTGTACGACCGGCTACGCTGCTGCTGCGCGGCGCTGTGTTGCGTGGCCATGGCGGGCAGCGAGGGGCCTCGGGGGTTCCTGCCATTCATGGCGATGGGGTTGGGCGAGTTCTCATCGCGCGACGGGGCCCGCGGCATAGCCGGTGCCGTGTACCGGTTGTTCTCGTCCCACATGGGCTGCGGCGTGCCCGACTTGGACGGCGGGAAGTTGGAGAAGAGGCCGCTGGCGTTGCTTGTCCGCGATGATGCCGGCGAGTTGTCGACGGGCGAGAAGTAACTGTCGGTAGCTCGGGAGCTGGGCGAGATGGCGCTGCTCGACTGCGTCTGCAGGCTGAGGGGTGCCGGCGGAGGCGGAAGCGGGAACCGCGGAGGCGGTGCCCTCGCGATGCCGGCCAGGGACTGTGTGCTCTCGTTTGTTGCTGATCGCTGTCGTAGGCTGGAGCTGGAGGATGTCCGCGGCATCAGCACAGGCTGGCTGGGTACCGGGTACTGGGCCGGTGCCGTCGCCGGGCCGTATTCCTCCTCGTCCTCCTCGTCCTGCTGCTGCTGCAGGTAGGGGTTCTCCAGATTGCCGGCCTGGTCCCTGGTCCAGGTAAACTCGTGGGCGATACCATCGGGGCCAGCCGAGACTCGAGGACCGTTCTCCTTACGTTGGGTCTCGAGTCCCTCGGCCCACTTGCGCATAATCTCCTCGTTGGGGAACTTGATGGTGAAGTTTTCCACACCAGGGTCGCCCTTCCACCAGATCTGCACACTATGCGCTCCTGTTCCTGCAAGGTGCGGTTAGAATCATTCTTGAGCTTGAGGGTTCCTCTTGGGGGAGATTCTCTTGAGGGATGCTCTATAGGCTTCCGCGGGAGTTGCTCACCAGGCTTTGATAGCGTCAGGACATCTGTGACGTTGGTCATGAAGATGCGCCCCTTGAGGTGGAGCCTTGCGTTCTTGTTCCTCATCCTGGGGCCGGTGGACCTCGTCTTGTCCTTCTTGTCCTTGCTCTTGTTGGGGTACACCTCTTTGCAGCAGAGGAGGATGCTCTCAAAGAGGTAGATGTCGTACTAGATGGAAAGGTCAGTCAACTCTGGCACGGCACAAAATCCAGGCAAAAGGGTTGGACTCGACTCACCTCTTTCTCCTGCTCCGTCTTTCCTGTAATGACAGTGTACATGCCGTGCATCAGCAACCTGCCAAAGTGCTCAATGTTGTGGTTCTTCCAGTCGTCCACTCGGCCGTTGAGGTCGTCGACGGCCTCCTCGAGAAGGTCGCGGTTCACGGCATCGTTAGCCTTGTGGAGCACCCTCTCGGCAGCCTCGCATCCGGCGACGAGGTCGGCCTTGGTCTCCTCCTCCTCCGTCTTCTTGTTGAGGTCCTTGAGGAGGAGCGGGTACTTGACGAGACGCTGCATGGGCTTGAGGAGGAAGCCATCGAGGGTGTTGAAGTCGAGGGCGACGGGGTGGCCGATGAGCTGGATTTTGTCGAAGACCTGCTGGGCGATGAGGGCGGCCTTGCGCTGGTTGGCGATGAAGGGCTGGTAGATGTCAAAGGCGTCCTCGTACATGACAAAGGGAGCGCCCCACTTTTGGCGGGAGGCGGGCATAGAGTTTGTGGTCTCGACGCGGATGAGGAAGCGCCTCTGGAAGTCGAGGATGGAGTTGATGTTCAGGAAGATGGAGTGAACAATGTCGCCAGGAATAGCGCCCTTTTGCTCAAGTGACGTCTTGAGGTCGTGGAGGTTCTCGAGGTCCTGGACGTATTTGCGCTCCGTGTCGACGAGCTCCTTGACGATGTGGTCACGGTAGGTCATTTGGGGCTTGGCGGCCGTCTCATCGGGGGCCTCGTCGGGGTAGGGCTGCAGCTGAATGAGCAGGCCCCGCTGCTCGGCCAGGTCAAGGACAAAGTTGACGACCTGGGTGACCTTGACGAAGCCGCTCGTGTCGGTGCCCATGAGGTCGGTGACGACGAAGCTGTCCTGCGGCGGGACCTTAAGCTCATCCATGCATGCCTTGACAAACTTGAAGATGGCGATCTTGGCCTTTTTGGCCTCGGACGCATTCGGGTCGACGGTGAGGACCGTCTCGGGCTGCAGGGCATTGTAGATTGTGAGTAGGGGGTAGCCTGTACGGAACAGACCCCATAGAGGGTCGACGGGGTCTGCGGGATCCAGCTCCTCGAGGTAGGGCTCGAATCCGGGGACCTTTGCTAGGCGCTGCTTGAGCGAGATGCAAATCTGGTAGAGGGAGCGAGAGGCATCGGCCTTTTGGTTAATGATGTTTGCCGTGGGGATGACGTTGCCATTTGTGATGAGGGTGCTGAGCGAGGCCGAGGACCCCGAGATGGCCGTGGAGCCGGATAGTTGGCTCGCACGAGGTGTGCTCATCATGCTGGGCTGTGTGTGAGGGGTTGTGGTATCGATGGTCGAAATTAGGGGGGGCCGGTGACGGGCAGCAGCAGCAGTCTCCTACTCCATGCGTCGAGGCAGCACTAGTGCCTGCGATGTCGCCGTCGAGATGGCGTCAGACGCTGGAGGGTCGAGAAGAAGACGAGATGCGGACCAAGAGAGGCGAGAGCAAGGTGACCGCTCTGACTCTCTTTCCTACGCCTGCGTCGTCGCAAATGTGGTCGTCGATAACGCCACCGGGGGGAGGAAGAGGAGGGGCGGAAGCTCGGCACGCGGACAGAAGACGGTGCCTCTCCACGGGGTGCGTCGGAAGCGAAGAAAAGTCGAGTTTGCGAGGCGCAACAGATGATATCGATGTCGGGCTTTTGTCGTGCGTAGGGGACGAGGAGGGGGGCAGAAGCCGGTGGCAGGAGAAGGATGCCAAAGGGGGGCCGATCGAGGGAGGGGTTCGTTGACTGGGAAGTGAGACCCTTTGGGGGGGAAGCGGCGACAAGCGGGCGGTCGAAGCTGGCGTTGGGTTGCGATGGTCGGCAGTGGCGAGCAAGGGGCGGACTGCAAGGGGGTGAAACGGTCGAGGGGATGGACAAAGATCAGGAATCGGATGGTGAGCACGATGGCTTTTTGTTTGTTTCGCGGGCCGAGTGGGCGTGGAGGAGTGTGAAGACGACGGAGGAGCAGCACTTGAGGAGGAAAGGAGGTGGGGGGAAGAGAGCACGGAGCACAGAGCACAAGCGGCGGCGCACAGGGAAATGCACAGCAAATGCACCCTGTCAGTATGGGAGATTATGGGGACCTAGCACTCTGTATGAATGGATGGCAAAGGGGGGGCAATAGATGATGTACCTTGTGTACAGGTAATATGGGGAGGGGGCGGACGGGGGAAAAGGGCCAGAAGAAAAGAACAAGGGGAAATGGGCCAAGGCCAACGAGTCGAGCAAGAATAGGCCTGATGCAGATGCAGATGCGGATGCAGGTCTGGAGGCGGCTCGCAGCGGTCGGAGAAGAAGAAGATGATAGTGGTGCTGGTATTCCGCAGTAGCAGTTGGGGGAGATGGTTTACTCGTACATTTCCTCGTACAGCTGCATGCAAGACGTCGTAATGCCTCTCTGGCGGTGGCCGAGTATGTACTTGATGTACTCCGTACTCCGTAATATGGAGTACATGAGGTGCTGGTATTAATATCGTGGGACCGCCCTTGGTGTGTCTGCGCCTGTAAACCCAGCAGACGTCCGCTGTAATCAGTGGATGGATGGCGAATGGCCCCGGCGGCCTATGATCGATTATTACGCTGTACCACTCGCACAGCACACCATCGTCGCACTACAGTGGCACTCGATGCCCTATTTTCACAGGCTACACGGCCCTACAGGCTGCCTGATACAGCGTCTGCACAGCGTCACTATAGCATCAACACCGCTGTACCTGCACGCCCGGAGACGCATAAACTCCTCGGGCCTATTCTCATGGAATGGAAGTCTTCTCCTTCCTTCTTCTCCTTCTTTTCCTTCGCCTTCCCCTTCTCCTTCCAGCTTCTCCCCATCATTGCCTCTTTCTCCGTCTCCCCCGTCTCCTTCTCCTCCTCCGCAACTCCACGGCGCCTGAGCGCTGGCCTCGTTGGGCACTGGTGGATCCCCTCTCCGACCCGTGGTTTTTGATGGCGTCGGTCTGCGCTCTGTTTCAAATTATTCCCTCCTCACCCACCCCAGTCGACGCTATTCCCAGTCAAGGCCAAGCTCCCGCCTGCTCCCCTCCAACCCTCCTCCTCTCCCCCCCTAATCGCCCTAATGGAAGACGATGGGTGACCTTGACGCCCATGGTCTGTCCGTTCTGGCCATGGTCTTGTCACGAATATACGCTCTTGTCGTATGATTATACATGACAAGTTGGCCCTACGAGACTAGGTGCTACGACTAGGCT
Source organism: Geosmithia putterillii (assembly GCA_900188575.1). Lineage (NCBI taxonomy): Eukaryota > Fungi > Ascomycota > Sordariomycetes > Hypocreales > Bionectriaceae > Geosmithia > Geosmithia putterillii. The sequence continues at coordinate 341,232 of FYEU01000306.1, read as the reverse complement.
CACCACTACGACTAGTAGTATCAGTGGTGGTAGTAGCATCACCACTACCTATTCGCACATGTACTCCGTACCGTGACTCGTGAGCCTGAGCCATGGCCGCCCACCCCCTCCAACAAGTTTGGTTTCGCACACATACCAGTCGTGATTGTATCGTGCTCGTGCGACCAACCTGTGCGACACTGCAAGACGGCGGTGCGGTAGCCGGCAACGAGCCCCATCGGGCACCCGCCATGGCCTCTTCCTTACAGGGTGTTATTACCACAAGTACGGAGTAATACTGCTGGTACTATCTGGCGGGCGGCTCGGCGTGCACATGTATTCAATGCAGCGCCAACGCCCACATGATGCTTGGCGCCTGGCAACGGCGCACCTGGCGCACTGGTGTATGACAAGTGCCGGTCAACAAGACATGAGTGGCTCTCCTGCAGCCGCCCGATCGGCGTAGCGGGCATTTCTTTACGGCGGGCGGGTGACGACTACGGAGTATTAGACGGGTGACGACTAGACGGGTGACGGCCACGACGGCGTATTGCCAGCATCACTGGTACAGACTTGCACAGACTTGTCGCACGGGCGCCAGTGCGACTATTTGTACTCGTACCGAGTATTACTTTTGTACATGCGCCGGCGGGGAGCCGCAGATGGGACGAGCTGTTGGCTGTGCTACGGAAGAGTATTACTCGTACTCGGACATGTACACATCCCAAACACCCTCTGCCTGGCCACCGCTCACATCTGATGCTCCGTACATACTCCGTACATATTATCTATATCTGTATTATTGCTGAGTGCATGTACAATGTACCGAGATGTATGCAGGCGAGTGCTCACGCGGACAGACGGCCCAGCCTATGAAATGTTTCTAGATGACTTCCGTAGCGCTCGACGCTGTGGCCACTGGCACGGCCCACGCCCACGCACGGGTCGGTAGATTGATTCCGACACTCTGCCTTACGAGGATTACGACTACGTCTATGCCTGTATCTATGTCTGTATCCATGTCTATCGTCATGCTTTGCGTCTATGCGTACGTCTATGCGTATGCTGACTACAACCGTGACTCAGCCGCGAACCGCAAATCTCCTACCCGGCGGTCCACGGAAGTGTCAACAACCGTCGATTCTCGGGTGTCAATGCTACATCTTTAATGCATGGGTCCTCTCTCAGTGTTCATGTGAAACCGGCTTATAAATGTCCCTCGGGTAGGAGACGGCAGTTTTCATTTGCTTCACGTACGTCAAAACAGTCAAAACTTTTGGGTTTTATACTGGTCGGTCATGTCAAGACATAATCGATGAGGTGCAATCCAGCCAAGTCTCGTGACCTGGAAGTGTAGGGTACTCAGGTATACTTGTACATTCGCACCAAAAACTGTCTATTTGCCCATAGATCTCCCGGTTCTTTCCCATAATGTTAAAGACACGCATGCTGCATGCATAACAAGAATCATTTGTCATCCAGACTATTTGCTCCTAGTATCAATCCTAATATCAAATAGTGCGCGATGTCCATGTCAGAGCTGATAATGGTCCTCTTACTTTGCGCCATGGGCCAGATATGGACATGACTTCAGCTACTCCGTACATGCACGTATATCTGGGTTCGTCTAGTGCACAGAGCGTCAGAGCCTGTGGCCACTCCACTAAACTGCCTATTGCCGACGCATTTTAAGCCCTGGACTTTCATTCCACAGTGGGCACTCTTCCCCCCTAGCAGCCCCCCTACAGCGTACGAGACGCTCCAGGGTTAGAGCCGAGTTGAAATGATGGACAAAACCTAACCCATTGGCGCCTTCCGCGCCTGCTGGGGTCTGGTCTTTGTCCTTTGTCCCTGCCCCGGCCCAGTGAAGACCGAATCCCATCCGCCTCCGCGCGCGCCCACTACGTCCGTCTTGACTCCATACCGTCATCCAACCTCCACTCCATCCCATCGCCACACCCTTCGACACCATCCACGCTGCCCTGCCCGACGACACCCCGGCCTACGGTCGCCAATCTCCCGACCTTCTCTTCATGCATGCCCTGCATCATTGCACAATCCTGACCCCCGCACCTCTGCATCACACACGCGACCTCTGACCGACACGCGTCTGGACCTGACTTGTCCGAACCTCTCGCGATACGCCCCAGGCCCACCATCACGGACCGTGCCACTCGCTACGACAGCAGGATACATCACCTAGTACTGCTCCCTACATCATCATCCATCGCAACCACGGGACATCGACCCTCCCCGTCATGAAGACAGACCAACAACCGTCTCGTCGATTCACCTAGCAGCCATGTCCAAGAGGGACAGGTTCACCATGAATTCCACACACCAGCCCGACGAAGGCTACTCGGAAGACCCTCTCAACACCGTCAGTCGATATGACGTCCCCGCCGCCCTCTCGGCGCTCAAGTCGCCCGCAGACTTGCCGGCATGGATGTCGCAGAATGCATCTTCTATCCCCATGTCGCTGAAGAAGGGTACGTCTCCCCCGAAAGAGAGTCATTGTCTCTTGCTTGCGCTCGCTCGCTCGCTGCCCACATCAAGAGCTGCTACTGACATCACTTTATAGAACTTGCCATGGCCCTTCTCCACCAGCTGCCCACCTCTGCCATCTCTGAAATCGTCCAGCAGCTACATCCTAGACTATACATTAACTTTGTCCATCACCTGCCCGCCGAGATCTGCCTCAAGATTCTCTCCTTCCTCGACCCCAACTCCCTCGTCTGCGTCATCCAGACCTGCCGGGATTGGTGCGACCTCGCCATCGACCCCAAGCTGTGGGAACGCCTTTACCAGCTCGAAGGATGGAAGGCCATCCGGAGCGAGATTGAAGCCTGGGAGGCTAGAGTCAACGTCGGCCTCCGCGACTCCATCGGCCACCTCCATCGCATCCAGAGCGCAGAGGGTCACATCAGCAAGAGACGTGCTCTACAGAGCGATGATACCGATATGGACGTCTCCATGTCGGACGGCGACAGGCCCTTGGCTCCCATCGACCCCTCGGTAACCCGGAGCAGCATATTTGGCTCCCCCGCTTCTTCTTCCAACCCCCAACCACTTACGTTGCCCTCTCTGGCCGACCTGGATTCGGAACGGAGCATGTATATCGACAGGAGGTCCGGGTCTTCTGACGTACGACCTAGACGGCGTGCGGTGCGTGCTCCTTCAGATGTTTCCTCTCCTCCCGTCCTGGCACCCAAGGACCCCCAAGCACTCCGACGCTCGACGCTCTGGATGTGGGACGGCAACAACTCGCGCTACCGCCTCAACTGGAAGTACATGTACAACATGAGGCGGAGGCTTGAATCCAACTGGGAGCTTGGAAAGGCAGTCCCTTTCCAGTTCCCGCATCCAAACCATCCTGAGGAGGGACACCACGAGTGCATCTACACGCTCCAGTTCGACGCCAACTACCTTGTTAGCGGGAGCAGGGACAAGACCATGAGGATATGGAACGTCCACACTCGTCGACTTGTGAGGCCGCCTCTCGTCGGCCACAAGGGCTCCGTTCTCTGTCTGCAATTCGACGCGGACCCGGAGGAGGACCTGCTCGTCTCGGGAAGCAGCGATTCCAACATCATTATTTGGAAATTCTCGACAGGAGAGCTGCTGCAGAAGCTCAAGCGTGCACACTACGAGTCGGTCCTCAATGTCCGCTTCGACAAGCGCGTACTCGTCACCTCATCAAAGGACAAGAGCATCAAGATCTTCAACCGCCGGCCCCTGAAATACGGCGACGTGGGGTACAATGAAGAGGTGGTGCAGCCCGCGGCGATGCACCACCTGCGAAACTACTACGAGCCCGAGATTTCGCGGCAGCTTCCCATCCAGCCGGCCTTCACCATGATTGGCAAGCTCGACGGCCATGGCGCCGCCGTCAACGCCATCCAGATTCGTGGCGACTCGGTGGTGTCGGTGTCGGGTGACCGGCACATCAAGATTTGGGACTGGCCCAAGCAGGCCTGCACCAAGACGATACCAGCCCACGATAAGGGCATCGCGTGCGTCGAGTATGACGGGCGGCGAATCGTCAGCGGTAGTAGTGACTACGAGGTCTGCATCTTCGACGCCCCCACCGGACTCAAGGTGGCACAGCTGCGTGGACACGCCCACTTGGTGCGCACCGTGCAGGCCGGTTTTGGCGATCTGCCATACAGCGAGGTGGAGGATGAGCTCGAGGCCCGACGCGTCGACGCCGAGTACTTCAAGGCGGTGCAGGCCGGGCTTGTGGACCACCACAGCGAGCGCGGCAGCCGAGGCGAGCGGCGCGTCAACGCCGGCAGCTCTCGCCCCGCCGACGTGCAGGCTTACGGGGCGAACCTCCCACCGGGCGGGGGCGGCAGCCGCACTTATGGCCGCATCGTCTCAGGCTCGTACGACCAGAGCATCATCATCTGGCGCCGTGACAAGGAGGGCGTGTGGAAGCCGGCCCACCACCTGCGACAGGAGGAGGCCGCTGAGGCGGCGCAGCGCCGCGCTGCCGCGCCTCCCAGCTCGGCCAACCCCGTCACCAATCTGATCCACATGGCCACGGGCCCGGCCGTCCGTCCGCTGTCCCAACATCAGCAGCCCGCCGCACCGCTTCCCGGGCACGGCATGCCGCTCCCCAGCATCAACCAGATGACCCGGCTGCCGCTCCCCCACGTCCACGACGCGCAGCCCCACCTGTCGTCGGGCGTCTACACGGCCCTCATCGATCAGGTCGTGCCCGCGGGCGCACACTCCCTCCAGCAGGCCCTGGCCAACTACCCGGGCATCCTGAGCTACCACGCCTACCTCCAGGTGTGCATAGAGAGGGAGCCGTCGGCGTACGCGCGTGCCCAGCTCCGCCAGGTCGTCGCCGACGCCCTGATCACACTGCATAATGCCCAGTGGGCGTTTCAGCGCGACACGGGCCCGCTGCCGGGCAAGATGGCAAGCAGCTCTGCCGGCGGCGTGGCCGGGTCACCCAGCGCAGGGACAAACTCGACAACCCGGACCAATACGCCCGCCCACGGCCCCTTGGGCTCTGCCGTGGACGCACGACACATGGCGGCCGCCGCTGCCTTTACCGCCCAGCAACAGGCATCCAGTGCGCAGACTGCGCAGACTGGACAAACTCCACAGCATGGAGCGGCACCTACCGCATTGCCAGCAGCGACACCGGCAACGCCTGTGCCTGCCCCCGCACAGCAGGCACCTCAGCAGGTGCCTCCCATGCCTGCGAACGCAGCCCCCATGCCGGACAATGCGCCTGCCCGCGTCTTCAAGCTCCAGTTTGATGCCCGCAAGATTATTTGCTGTAGCCAGGCGCCCGTCATTGTTGGGTGGGACTTTTGCAATGACGATCCGGAGTTGGAGGCGGCGAGTCGGTTCTTTGCGACGGTGGATTGAGGGAATGACTGATGGGATGGGATGGGATGGGATGGACTGGTTGATGGATTTCATCATCACACTCCGTGACGCTATAGTAGTTTTTTCATTGCCCTTTGACCTTGCGAATCATTCTTTGGCGTATGGATAGCATGGTGTATTCTGATTATGGTATTTCTTTTTCTACATTTCATAGGATGGCGGAATTTATTATTAGTCTGACTGAAGTTTATTATCCGAAGTGTAAATTTGGATTGTGGTTCCATTGTACATGCGTGTCAGGCTTAAAGCCTGACTACGACAACCATGTAGTCTGTGAGGCGCTGGGGCAACATACGCATAGGTTTGAGACGACAATCATGGGATCACGGAGGAAGTAACAAGGTCATCATGTCGAAGGAGGAATAAAGTCATCATTTACAAGAATCATTATATGTATGCTCTGACTCCAAAGGTGAAACAACGCAGTGAAATGGTACAAACAGCAAAAAGCCCAACGCCAGTGGTCATAACGGAATGGTGGGGGAGGGGGTATGTATGTGGTGCAGTTCAGCGCAGTGTAGTGCAGGGCGTCAACCAGCAACCTGCTTGACCTTGTCCTCAGTCTGGGGCGGCTCGTCGACAAAGTCGGGGACAGCCTCGTCCTGGAGGAATCCGGGGACGGCAGACCCGGAGGCACCGCCCATCTCGAGCTCGAGCTCCTGCTCCAGGCCGAGGGCCTCGAGCTCAGCGTCGAGCTCGGACTCGTCGACGTCGTCGGGGACGTCGTAGCTGCGGGCGAGGCTCTCCTGGATGTCGTTGCCGACGTCCATGAGGTCGGCCATCTCGTCCTGCAGGCGCTCGATCTTGTCGATGTCGACCTTGCCGTACTGCCGCCGCAGCTCCTTGTTGGTGGTCTTCATGGCGTCGACCTGGGTCATGACGTTCTTGAGGTTGTCCTGCATGCTCTGGGCCTGCTCCATGTTCCACACCTGGCTCTCGAGCTTGTCCTTCTCGGCCTCGTAGGCCTTGCGCTTCTGGAGGACTTTCAGGGCGCGCTGCTTGATCGCCTGCTTGCCGGGGCCCTCGCGCATCCGCGACAGCTTCTCCTGGTAGGCTGCCAGCTCGCCGTTGATGGCCTTGAGCTTGGTGTCGATGGAGGCGACGCGCGTGTCGATGTTGCCGATGGCGCCGTTGAGCGTCGGTTTCGGGCCCTGCGGCTTGCTGCCGAAGAGGCGGTTCATCTTTGCGACTGATGTGTTGCCTCGAGATGGGTGATGTGGTGGTGGTGGTGTCTGGGAGTGATGCTCGTGGGATGACGGTGGTGGGATGCCTGGGCTGTGACGTTGACAGGGATCATGGTTTCTCCGCTGGTACGGGCGCGTGTATCAGGATGGAGGGGCGCGACGGACGACGAAAGCGGATGAGTCAGCATGGATTTTGGGGTAAAAGTGAGTTGCAGAATTAAGCCACAAACGCCGCAATGTGCGCCACAGCCTGCCACACCTAGTCTTGCATTCATCTCAGATGGGTAAAGGCTCTTCCAAATATGGACTAGCGCGTGTCGCTAAATAGGGTGCCAAGGTGCGTCCATCATTGAATGACAATGTAAACAAACGACAATAGAATACATTCAATCCTCTTTCACCTTACCGCATTGACATTCTCACTTTTGAATACATTCACCACTTTTCACGATAATTCTTCTCCTCACTTTTTTTCCTTTTGCCTTTTCTCTTCCACAACCCAAACTTTCTTCTCTCTATCGGATTGGCAACGTCTCTTTTTTTACTCACAGCTTCAAAGATCAGCACAACCGTTTTGCGTCACGGTCTTTGACTTGCCTTGCCAACCGTGTTGTGGCAGGTCATGGACGCGCCGGCGATGGTCACCTTTGATGGGGTGATACCCCCGACCATGTAGGCAGCTCTATCTCCCGGATCCCGATGATTCACAAGCTTCTCGTCGTGGCAGACATATTTGCTAACTATGAAATGTTATTCCTAGCCGCCTCCCCCCCTCCTTCATCGCCTACTTCGACAACAACACACACAGCTCGTCAGACGACGCCAGCAATACCACCTCGTGGTCTGCCGCTCTCAACCCTTGGGCAATTCGACAGTGCAAGCCGCAATGGCACCGCGTCCCTCGACCAGCCACCAGCCTCCCCGGCCGCCGGCGGAGGACCGTCATGAAGCGCGTCGGAATCTACTACAACTCGGCACAGAAGCACCACCGCAGCAACGCCATCTCGCGCCCGCTTGACAGGCACTACACCGACCGGGAGAATGAAGTCAGCCAGCCGAAGAAGCGACACGCCGAGCCTTCCCAAGACACGCAGGATGAGGCTGAAGCCTCCTGGGCGTCGAGGCCCCCGGCAGACCAGGCTTCCGACGATTACAGACGCGCAAAGAGTAGGGCTGAACACATCAGACGGGGAAGTACGAGTACGGAGTGAATGAAGAAAGCTAACCATGTGATACAGTCCACGTCATTCAGCACATCGCGCTTCACCCGGACTCCGCATTCGACTACACTGGCCGAGACCTCAACATCGGGGGCCTGGCCCCCGTCGGCCGCGAGAAGCGTCGCGTCGACTGGACGCGCGCCCCCGGCGCCACCCTCGCCTTCTACCGCGACCTGCTGGCCTCCGTGGTCACTGCCTGGGAGGAGCACGGCCTCGACATCGTCAAGACGGACCTGGTGCAGCACATGATTGGCTTGCAGGGCACCCAGGCAGACCCCCGTGACTGTCTCGCAGCCATTGGCGGCGCTACCACTGAAGCAGCAGCGCCCGTCGAGCCGGAGGAGAACAACACAACGACGACGAACGTTGCACCCACCACACCCGTTCGCCCATCGCGGAGAAGGGCCCGCCTCAGCGACTATGTGGCCGCCAGCAGCGTCGTTGCTAGAACCTCGGACGCCGCTTCGCACCACCAGGACGGTAGCGTGCTGGACAGCAGCAACAACAACACGACACCCGCCCTGCTCACCACCATGTCTTCTCCTGCTCCTGCTCCTTCTCAGCAGCTGCAGACCACCACTACACCCGCGAAGCGATCGACCGCGCGCCCGTCGTCGAGATGGAGCCTCAGCGGCCCCCTGAACGCGTCGGAACTCGCCACCCCGCCGCCGAAGCGCACCCGCTCCCAGAGGAAGTCGACCCTCGGGCTGATGGAGACGGTCCCCGAGCTGACGGCCTCGCCGCAGCCCACGCCGCCCTCGTGGAAGAAGTGGGAGAACAAGACGGTGCCTGACACGGAGGCTTTCCAGTTCGGCGACTCGTCGTTCGAGGACTCTCAGGTTAGCGACCACTACTCCGTGTTTGGCAGCAAGGCGGACCGTCGCAGGAGCGAGCCCCTCCTGCAGCACCTCCTCAAGGACCGGACGCGTCGCTTCTCGGCATCGCCTCAGAAGTTCTTTGCCGGGACGGATCGCTTCGACGAGAGCAGTGCCAGCCCCAGTGCCAGCCCCACGAGACCCATCCCCTCTACCCTCCTCTTCCCCACGCTCGTGCCCTCTCCGCTCGGGCCGTCTACGCCCGTCCGGTCCGACAAGAAGACCAGCGCCGTCAGGAACACGGACCCCACCAACAGGACGAGCCTCCCCGACACCTCCGATCTTTACACCCCTCTGCCGGCCTACTACAGGACCAACCTGGCCGCCACCAATGGCGGCCGCGGTAGTGGCAGCAACAGCGGTAGCAACAGCACCAGCGAGACACCCGCCACCACGCGCAAGGGCGTTTATAACATCGACATGCGTGAGAGCCTCGACATCTTCGGCGCCAAGAAGCCCTCGTCCACGAAGCCCTCGTCCACGCGGCCGGCCACCGTGCCAGAGGCTCCCTCTTCAGAGTCTCCGTCGTCGTCGGTGGACAGCCTGGCCCATCTTGCGGAGAGCAAGTGCGACGGCGACGCCAACGTGATTGTGTCTCATGAGAATGGCAAGGTTGTTGTCCGGTTTAAGCTGCCGGACGAGTTTGCCTCCATGTTTCCCAAGGGCGATGATTCGGTGCTCACTGCTACGGCTGAAGCCTACGATGTGCAGCCGGCCCAGGAAGACGCGACGCCGACCAAAAAGGACGACGCTGTCTCCACGCCCGCCAAGAACGATACACCTGCTTCCACACCGACCAGGACCCCTGCCCTCATCGAGTTCGACCGCACCCCCAACATTGGCGGCCTGGAGCTCAGCCGGAAGCGTCGTGCCACCCTCGCGCCCACAAGCCCTTCGGGTATGATGAACCTACTCGGCTCGATGGAGCCTCCGTCATCTGAGAAGAAGGAAAAGCGAAGCGAGAGCAAGACCTCATTCGAAGGAGACTCCTCGCCCGCGAAGCTCCCTGCCGCAGACGACCAGACGTTGGTTGTTAGCGACTTTGACGATGTCAAGAGTGACAATGAGTCTGTCGCGCAGGATGTGCCTGTCACCGCCGCCGCCGCCGCCGCCGCCGCCGATGCTGGTAATGAGTCCACGCTGCTGCTGACACCGACGCAGCAGCTTCAGCGGGAGGCGCAGGAGGCGCCGAGTTCGGGACTGATTAGCGACGTCTCATTTGAGCCTACGTTCCAGACGCCGACATTTGGTCACCTCGACTTCAGCCCGACACGGGTCAGCCACACGGGCAGCCCGAGCCGTGCTCTCGCCAGCGTCCAGAAACCCAAGGATGCTGCCTCTACGACGCCCGAGCCTGCCGAGAAGCAGGAGACACCCACTGGCTCTCCCAAGAAGGACACTGAAGAGGTCCTGGACAGGTCCCCCAAGTCCTGGACTCCTCTCAACAAGCCTGCTGCCCAGAAGGGCTCGCCTACGCCTGCGTCCGGCAAGGAGACCAAGAAGTCAGTTGAGGCCGACACCACCCAGCAGACGGCAGCAGCCGACACAACGTCCAAGCCGCTCAATGCTCCGTACGACGACAGCCCCGGCCGCGACTTCATGTACGACTTCATCCGCCGCTCCAAGCCTAAGAGGCCTGCAACGGCTGCAGCGACAGAGACTGGTTCGCCTGTTCCCGGGTCGGCGATTAGGAGGCCCCTCGGGATTAAGAGCCCCAACACGGGGAGCCCCAGTCCTCGCAAGGACAGGAAGCGCAAGCTGGACAGCAGCGAGGATGCGCGAAATGAGCCGTCGCCTGCCAAGATGGCTGGCGACAAGGCGGTTGACAAGGAGAGGCCTGTTGCTAAGAAGGCCAAGCGCCAGGAGACCAAGTCTTGTCTTAAGAAGACGACCACCGTTGCAGCGACCACCTCCACCTCGACGGAGAAGAAGACGAGCAAGTCCACTAAGGACAAGAAGAGCGTCAAGACGGACCTTGCCGCTGAGGAGACGACCGCTGCTACTACTACCGCCAAGGCCACTAGCAACGGCACCGGGAAGCAGCAGCACCAGGAGGAGGATGACGAAGGCGGCGCGCCCCGCCGATCTACTAGATTGCGGGCTCAACCTGCCGAAGTCGCCCCCAAGTCCTCGATCCCGACGGCCATCAAGCTCGGTCGTCCCAGCGCCGGCAGCGGCAGCGGAAGCGTGCTCAACTCGGCGGTGCGCAACGAGCAGGCCGACCTGACGAGGCAGACCAACCTCAACACGCGGCGCAACAGGGGCAAGGCCGAGTCGGTGCAGCAAGTCCTGGCTAGATACTCGGAGGAGCTGTCCAGCTCTGGCTCTGGCTCGGGCGAGGAGATGTCGTCGTCGGATGACGCCAATGCAGAGGATTCCAAGACGTCCAGGGCGGGTAAGAACGTCAGCTGGATGGAACCGATTGCGAGGCATCAGGAGACGCCGAAGAAGACGAAGAAGAAGACTGTTGCTATTGCTGCTACTACCAAGTCTACGTCTGCTTCTGCTTCCACTTCCGCTTCCGCTTCTACATCCACTTTGACGTCTACCTCCTCTTCCACCGCGACGAAGAAGACGGCGTCGTCGTCGTCGACACCGCTGCCTAAAGCCAAGGCCAGCACCGCCAAGGTTAGCGTCGCCAAGGCCAGCAGCAACACGACTGCCAAGGTTAGCAGCAGCAGCAGCACGGCATCCAAGCCCCAGGGCGTGACCAAGTCGAGGACGACGCAGCAGGTCGCCAAGACGCAGGGCATCTCCCAGGCGGCGAGGAACCTTGGTATGGCGGGCAATGGGACGCCTGCCAAGAGGATGACGAGGGCGCAGGCGAGGGGTGCAGTTTGAGAAGTACGCCCGCCCACTGGGTACACCCACTGAGAGGGAAGAGAGAAGTCGAGAAGTTGAGTACACCCACACCCAACGGGTGTGTTAGATGGTGTATCAGTACTTGCTTGTACATGTTTGACGACAGGAGTATTGTGTGCTTTTTTTCCTCTTTATTTTATCTTGCTTGACGAGCATGAGCATGAGCATGAGCATGGATTATACCCCGGATCATACAGGCTGATCTATGCGGGCGTTTTTTGTTTTTTTTTCGAACAGCCGGGAGGGTAGCTTAGTATATACTATTAATGTATTGCATTGAGTGCGAGAGAGGACTTGATGTGATGTGTCAGGAAGAGCGAGCGGGGCGAGAAGGGCCCCCGGCAGGGCCGCCGGAGGCATTATCGTATTGTATAAGACTTGATGTGATGTAAAGGAAGAACGAGCGAAGCGAGGAGAGCCCCCGGCAGGGCCGCCGGAGGCATTAGTATGTGTGTTCGTTAGTACGTGAAGGGAAGGAGGACGGGGCTTAGCCTGTTGTTTGGCAATGGTTGGATCGGGTGTTCACGGTTGTATAAGGGGAAAGAAGGGAAATTTGATGTGTGTTACTGCGTGGGTTTCACGAATAAGCCACTACCGCAGTATATAACAATGAGACTACTAACTGGCAGTATCACTGCAGTGTATTTGTACTACGATTGATATACGTGACGGTTCGTTTGAAGCACGGATAGTGCAATTGGTATGACGCATCTTGGTTGGTTTAATGTTCGTACATCAAGGTGCGAATCGACTACCCGATACTGCTGAATCACGACACGGAACAGAGTGATATATATACAACGAAATAACATAAATAGATCAGTCTGGCCGTGTACTTTCAATTGTTATTGATTTTTATACTATTTCCCAAGTCGATACAGTCCTCGCGTCTAAAGTGGGTGAGGTTCCATGCATGTCCAAACAACGCATGTTGCTAACACAATCCAAGACTACGGATACCGCGCAAACGTTCAACAATCGAATATACAGAACATCGACTCAAACTTCCCAAGACTGCTTACAGTATACTTCCAGCCCACAATGTCTGTCAAACGCCACTACGAAGTCTTCGTCATCGTCCACACAGACATAGACCTCGACGGCCAAAGGACCAAACGGGTAGCCCTGTACTTTGACCCCATCGGCTCGAGCCCCGGGTCATACTACTACCACGTACGGAGCACGGGGCCCACGCCTTTCTGGAGGAGGACAGATTATCAGGCGCACGAGCAGCAGCAGCCAAAGACGTACATCAAGAGGCTTAAGATCGGCAAGACACGGGTTCCCATGTGGCCGGCCGAACTCGACGACCTGATGACGGCGGTGCCCCTGAAGCACGAAGAGTGGGAGTTTAACTGCCACTGGTGGCTGGAGGCTGCGTTGAGAATCGTCCTTGACGCTGGGCAGATCAGCGGCAGTGCGTACTCGAGGGGCATGGAGTTTCTCATCGATACGTCGATGATGGAGGGGGAGTTCTTTGTGGACCCGTAGGGGAGCGGGTGAAGGGGGTGTGTGCTATTCCTCTCTCAAGATTATCTACCGGCATCGTCACATGGTTAGATTGCTTGAATGTTACTGTTGTTTGCTTCTTCTCCCCCGTGCTCTCCATGACATCTGCTCGGGGCATCATAACTGGCCACATATTAGGCCCGAGCTTTCTTATCTATTGAGCGTTCTTTCCAAGGGAGAAGGAAGAAGGCATCATGCATCCACAAATTTTGATTCATTCCAAGATCTGTATAAGCTGTTCTTCTAAGACTGCCTTTGAATGCCGAGGGCACCCTCACTTGAATAGATATATGTAAAAGACTAGATGCTGAGAAAGAAGCTGGATTGGTGGGGATCGCCCTCTTGGACATGTCCTGTTCTGTTGTGTAAAAGGGGCTAGATCCCCGGGAGAAAGACCGCCCACCGTATCACTACACAGCGTGTAACTGTACTGCTGCTGCTCTATGTGACAGTTGGCTCGAATCGCGGCAAGTAAGCGAGAAGTGACTGATAGAACAAAGATGATCAGCTACAGTCTATAATCGTCAGAGCTCCGACGAGGTTACAACGAGTGCGAAAGCACGTTTGTGACTGACAGATGCCAGCAAGCAAACATGTCAACACTGAAGGAGATTTGCGAAGCCGAAATACATAAAGAGCTCCAGTCACCCGTGTTTCCTTTGACTGTCTTTTCCGAAGCATCAAATGGCCAATGTTTGCTTGTAGGCTTCCCACCCCCATTCACCGTCGAATGACTGTCACCACTGGCACGCATCCAGATAGATAATTGTCCAAGGCAGCACAAAAAACCAGAGCAGGAACTTCCTCCAAGACAATACCAACGGCTCGATCAAACCCACAATGGTAGACCTCATGACATACGAGCTCACCGTCGTCGCCCACACCAACTTGTCAGCCCACAACACGCTCACCAAACATGCAGCCCTGTTCTTCAAACCTGTTGGCCAGACGGACGGGCACTTTTACCACTATGACCGGCGGGCCAGGGGCGCCGCTTCCTTCTCGGTGCTGGACCAGCCCAGCATGGCGGGGGAGCCCCAGATCCACATCCGGAGGGAGATGATTTCCGAGCTGCGGGCCCCGGTGAGCCGGGACGCACTAACCCGGATCATGGAGCCGGGAGCCATGGACTTTACGGAGGATGGCCAGTTCAATTCCTATCGGTGGCTGGACTTTGTGCTCATGGCTCTCTACGAGGACGGGCTGATCACTTCGCAGGAGTACATTGCTGGGACGGGCTGTCTGTTTGGCACGCCCTTGGACGGGTCCAAAGAATAAGGGCTTGGAGTAGGAAGAGACAACTCGGAGGGATGGGTACTAGTTTCTTTGACGTGCTGTAATGTGTCCTTGATGGGAGGAGTCTATGCTCTAGGGGGGGAGTTACGGAAGAGAATGGGGAGGGTGCAATGGGACAGTGGCATTCGTACATGTATTCACCAACTGGGAAGGAGTTATACATGTAGTAACTCCATGTGGATGATGATGATCTCTTTCTTTCTCTCCTGGGAAGAAAACAAGCACACAAACAAATGCAACTGTGGGACTGAGCGATATCATTTCTTATATGATGTACGACCTTGAGTCCACTTGTTCGATGAACTAGATACGTGCACACACAAGTCATGCACGCGTAGGTAGCCCCGATATTGCTGTAGAGAAACCTGGCGTTGCGTCGTGCCTTCAACCTTTCTCGTTCCTACACATCGCCATCCCTGTTTTGCCGATTTGGCGACTATACAGATGGCCTTTAGCCACAATATTCAGGGTCCCAATTGATTAAATATCTTCAATGCCATGAAGGCATGCTACTATCTTTCTCTACAGACCTCTTTGTTGGTCTTGTGTGGGGAGAGTGTCCACTTCAGGTTCCGTCCCTGAAGCTCAATACCGGGTTCCTTCCCTGACTCCCTTGCTGGAAACGTGGCCAAAATAATGATGAATCTAAACGCATCGGCAATATGGTCTACACGATTCCAGATATATGGTATAATGCATGTACTTATCAAGGGCAAAGACAAAGACAGACGGAAACACGGCGCAAGACACACGCGTAATGGAAGGCGAAGCACAATACATGCATAGAAGCACACAAAATTCGAATCTCGACCTCTGAAACTTTCCTCCGCGCGCATTCTCCCGAGATATCCCATCCATTGTTACGAGACTGAATCCATCAAACGCCTTCAAATCATGTACATGTGCAGAGTGGCCAGCCTCGATCTATCGAGCCACCGGTATCGCCTTTGCGCTTTCAAGCAGTAGCTGGACCACACGTGCATGGTCGACACCCTCTTTATCTTTCACGTCCGGAGCGAACCCATCTTTATCAACCGCATCCCGCTCCTCCATGGCCCAGTCAACCGGAGCGCGCCCGGAAATGTCGGCATAGTCCACCCTAGCACCGTGGCCGAGCAAAGCCTTCACATTGCCAACATGGCCGCTAGAAGCTGCCCAGGATAAGGGCGTCCGGCCACGATGATCTGGAGAATCCACCACAGCGCCCCTATCGAGAAGCAGCGACATATTGTGGGGTTTCGCATTTTCAGCCGCGAAAGACAGTGGAGTCCGGCCATCTTGGTCACTGCAGTCTACTTGGGCACCTCGGGCAAGAAGCATACTGACTATAGAAATATGACAGTTGCGTGTAGCCAAAGAGAGAGGAGTCCGGCCTTCGTCGTCAATAGAGTCGATTTGGGCCCCGCGGTAGATAAGAAGACGGACAATCGCTGTGTAGCTCCTATATACAGCCCACGACAGCGGAGTCTTTGCTTCGACACTAGATTCGATTTGGGCACCTCTATCGAGAAGAAGTTGAACGGTATCTTTGCGTCCATGGAATACAGCCCGCAGGAGAGGAGTCCAGCCTTCGTTGTCGGTAGAGTCAATTTGGGCACCTCGGTCGAGAAGTAAATGGACTATATCTATGTAGCCCTGATCTGCAGCCCACGAGAGAGGAGTCCGACCATCTTTGTCAGTACTGTCAATTTGGGCCCCTCCATCGAGAAGTAAATAGACTGTATCTATGCGGTTGCCATATGCAGCCGACAAGAGAGGTGTCCAGCCTCGGTCGCTAGTAGAGTCGACTTGGGCACCTCGGTCGAGAAGTAGATAGACCAGAACGGTATGTCCGCCAGATGCAGCGCAGGAGAGGGGCGTCTGGCCGTCTTTACTAATACAGTCGACTTGGGCACCTCGGTCGAGAAGTAGATAGGCTATACCGGTGTGGCCGTCGAGTGTAGAGAAGAAGAGAGGAGTCCGGCCATCTTTATCATCAAGGTCGACTTTGGCGCCTCGGTTGAGAAGCAAACGAGCTATATCTATATGGCCGTACTGTGCAGCGAAGGAGAGAGGAGTCCGTCCATCTTGGTCAATGGGGTCAGGTTGGGCGCCCCGGTCGAGAAGTAGATGAGCTATATGTATATGGCCATCCTGTGCAGCGAAGGAGAGAGGAGTCCGTCCATCTTGGTCAATGGGGTCGGGTTGGGCGCCCCGGTCGAGAAGTAGACGAGTTGTATGCACGTGGCCGCCCCGTACAGCGAACAATAGAGGTGTCTGGCCTTGATGATCCGCAATGCTAAGTTGAGTATGGAGAACTTGCCTGAGTATCCCGAGGCTGATCCCTGCGTGTCCCGGTTCGAGCAAGTACTCGATTGCGGCCGTGTATCCGTGTTGGGTAGTATATGATAGCGGCGTCCGGCCCTCATTGTCTTGGGAAAAGACCGCGATTGGGTACTTGTTCCCCCCTCGGAGCATCTCCCTCAAAAGACCCATAATCCCAAAGCAACAAACAACATGCAGAAGAGATGCTCCCTCATTCAAAGGGTAGACCTCGGGTAATCTTCTATATGGGCGCTGCATAAACTTCCGTTGGAGCTGCACATATACCTGTGTTGACTCCCGGCTGAAGTAATCCAAAAGGTGCCCATTCTGAACAAAATCGCCTGCTTCTTCCGACTTCTTTGCGTGTATCGGCCAGTACAAGACAGAATACTCAATGAAAGGGAACTCGAAAAATAGTTCAAACTTTTCGAATGAGTCGTACCGGCTGATCTCCTCGATCGCCAGGCACATGTATCGTAGACAGGTTCTCGATAGTTGATAGTGTACTCTAGCTTCTACTTGAGAGGGAGAAGCATCCGATTGAGAGCCAGACACCTTGAGGGACTGGGCTAAGGCAGCGAGACCCTGGCCGACAAAGAAGTCTTTCGTGGTCTGGTGGATAAATTGTATTGTCCCTTCCGAGCCCGTAACCTCGACAAGCCCGCAGCTAAGGTCCCGTACTCGAAAAGATAGCTGGTTGTTCCTTGGGCAAAACGCTTTGGTTGCGGCGTACTTTTGAAGTGTTCGATGCTGTGTGTGAAGACTGGGCTCTATGGCCGCGACCCATCGCCACTCGCGCAATGATAAGGGGTCGAGAGAAAAACACACCCATTGCATAAGCCTAAGAGACTCGACGTTCATTTTGGGGATCATTTGGCGGTATATATCGTCGAGTTCCTTGGGAATAGAGAGAACGATAGCCTGAATCTCTTGAAATGTTGCACTGCCGCCCTCCTGGATGTTCTTGACGGCTAGCCAGGCCCACAAGAAGACGCCACGGGCCCGCCGTGTAATCATATCTAAGACTGGCGGCACTGACTCCTCGCTAAGTGAGATTTCGAGCCTGTCACGGACGAAGGCTGCAATATCATCTGCGTTTTCTTTTTCCACATGTATCTCGTGCTCTCCAGGGCGGGCCAGTAGCAGAGGGTAGTGACGGCCAGTGAAGCAGACGTAGAAGCGTGTTAAGCCATGATGCCCGAAGTCTTTGAAGAAGGAATGGAAGGTATTAATCAACTGTATTGCGTTCTCCTTGCCAGACTCGTCGAGTGCGTCGATAAAGAGCCATACCGGACGAGTTTCTAGGGCCTTTCGAATTGCCGACTTGAATAAACGTTGTAGTTCGGGAAGTTGCCAGTCAATGGGTGAATTCCTATCGACGGAAAAGTACCGACTCGTGAGACTGTCCATAACGCTCGATAGTGCGCCATCTATTCCAAGCTGGAGAAGGAGTGACCGGTAGAGCCCTATTGGGTTCCGTTGAAGCTCGACGCCGCCGCCGTGGTAGTAGAAGGAGAGAATGATAGCGTTGTTGCCGAGATTTGGGCTCGATCTTATATCGCTAAGTGCATACCGGAGCAACGTCGACTTTCCCGAGCCCGGTAGCCCCTTGATCCAAAGGAGGCCTCCATCGCTAGAGGCCCAGGCCTTGTACTGGTCGTGTTCGAGCAACCAGTCGCAGGTTCCTATTGCGGCATCCTCGATGGTATTGGCGCGCTGATCCATTTCCGGAAACGCAAGAGACAGAAGGCACTTCTTGTATATGCTGAAAGGCGCGTCATTGCCTGTAACGCAGAGAATTTAGCTATAAGAAAGGCGATTCTCTCCAGGGGGATACATGCAGTCACGGAGCGCCTCACTAAACGTCACAGGCCCATTGAAGGTGGCACCGTCAATCTTGTATTCGTTTCCTTGGATAACGGTCTGGGTACCCCCCAAAACGTTGTACTGATCGCCGTATCCCCGGTTGTTGAAAGCCTGGTGCCGGGCCTGGTGCGATGGACCGACATCCCCAGATGTGGAGTCTGGGGACACGCCGGCCCCAGGTAGCATGTCAGATGCTGTCGTATCTGACCGGGTGTGGTTTTATGGATCGATGCCGAAGAGTCAATGGTGCGAATATTGAGGAGGCCGTTACCGTTATACTATGGTATCTCCTTCCGGGGACGATAAACGCACATGTACATGTATGTAAGCGTCATGGTTCGAAGTCTTGGAGATGCCCAAGATACCCAAATTGCCGACCCCTCTTTGTATGCGGTGCGGGCGCGCTCGAAGGATCAAGGTGACCGACCATCCAAAAGCCAATAAAAGCAGGGGTGGCTGCACGAGCTGCATAGTGAGGCGCTGCGGGGGGTCCTTCGTGAGGCGGGATCGAGAAATATAATCTTTGTCATCGTCTATTGGACATGACACTTGACGGCTCAAATTGGGACTGAGCGGGCAACCGACCTCTTTGAGCTCATGGTCGTGGACGCAGCCCAAGCATTGGATATATTGGCGGCTGCGAAAGCACGGGCAGATGGAAGGTGAGGAAGGCGGGTAAGTGTTCATGGACAGCCCAAAGGCTGCATTCTTAGGCCACCGGCTTCACTCGTAAGATTACCACTCTCGCTTTACCAAGTTGACAACAATACGGTTAGCATTCCATCAAAATATCCGGAACCCAATTCATCAACTATGGGTATTCCCACGCCGCCAGAGGCAAAAACACACACACACTGACGGGAGTATGCCTCCGGCGGCCCCTGCCGGGGAGGCCGACCTCGCTGCGCTCGTACATGCTCCGACAATTAAGCTGCCACTGATTGCATGCCATATAGTCAACCAGCTCATCATGATGTGACTCCGGGAATATCTCATCCGCCCGCTCCCTCCAGTCCCTGTCCACCCCGCTCGGACGGTAAAAGAACTTGATATACTCCGAATACTCAGGATACTACCCAGCATCCTCCCGGTCAATCACAGCCGCGATATCGCCGTTGTCATCGACAATGATATTCCTAGGCTGCAGATCACAACGCGACAGAACAACCCAGTGACTCCCGAAGCGGCTGCGCACTCTGTCCTCGAGCGCCCTCCTGACCGGCGCGGGAGTGTGCTCGTGTATCGCTGAGAGTAGGTGCTCGGTGAAAGCGGCCTTGTCGCGGCAGAAGGCGGCACTGTACCTGGGTAGAGGATTACGCTTCGACCTAAGAGGCGATAGATCACGGTGGCGCCTTTGCTCGAGAAGCAATCATCGTTATTCATTATTATCCGAAGAAAAAGGAGGCACTGGAACAGAAAAGAAGAGAATGTGGCAGTTCATGAGCAGGGCACGCACATTCGCTCTGGTCCAGTTCTTCATTTGCTAGGTCATCGTCCGTCGACGACTCAGGCAGTCCGCGTTCCCTCCTCTTGGTCCGCATGAGCTTCGTCAAGTCGGGTTTCGTGGCTGGCTTTCCATGGGGATGCCATCGACGGACTTTGGGTGCCGCATCTGCGACCTTGTGGGTGTTGTCGCTTTGGAGTTTGCTGGTCTGGGGGCCGGAGCTAGCTGCTGCTGCCTTGTCATGTGCTACCCTTTCCTCAGGTTGTGCTGCCTTGTCCATATCTGCTTTGGGCCGGGTCGGTTGATAGATTGTCCGGATGTACTTCAGAGCTACAAATCCGATGTCAAGGCGGACGTGAACGTGGACGTGGATCTGATTAACTGCATGGTGAGGCTCAACCCATAAAGCCATAGGCAGGTGTTGGTGCGAGCATGTAATACTGCCTGTTGCAACTTGCAGGCGAGGTAGCAACAGCGGGGGTACGAGAATTGAGCGCCCAACCCATGGATGTTGTTGGAGAATGAAGCGAGATGGCTGTTGCCTGCAATGTGGTGCAATTTCATGTGCCACGGAGTACATACATACCTGTCTGTATGGTACTGGTGATGGCGATGGTGATGTGATGCTTCAAAATGACCTCGGTACACGTACATCTAATACCCTACCTGTAAAAATGCAGCTTCCACGTACCTATACACGGTCACTGGTTTCTTCGTCAATTCCTTCCCGGGAGATAACTACCCGCCCATGCCGTAGCGTCGTAATCGCTCTCAATGAACAGAGGGTTGTGCTTACGACGTCTGTCAAGGTGAGATGCAATGTGGGGGACTTATCATCGGAGGTGGCCGACGCGGGGCAGTACGACATCACTCCACGCAGCATATAAACCAGCCAGCCCCATGCCGCCAGTCTACGAAGCACAGCACCATCAGCCATTGCAATCAGTCCAATCTCATCAAAGAGACCAAAAGCAGAGATGGCAACCACCACCGAACCGACAGTCGAGCTCCGGCTCGCATCCTACAAAGGCCCAATAACACGCCGCATCCTGCGCACACCCCTCCGCGACGCCTCCCCCAGTGAGATCCCCATCATCGACATCTCCGGCATCTTCAGCACCTCCCTATCCGACCGAGAAGCCGTCGCCTCATCCATCCGCAGTGCGGCAACCAACAACGGCTTCTTCTACATCCGCAACCACGGGATCCCACCCGCCGTCACATCGGCCATCCACGCCGCGGTGCTCTCCTTCTTCCACCAGGACCCGTCCGTCAAGATGGCCGCCCACTGCTCCCAGAGCGCCTACTTCAACGGCTACCGCCCGCCACGGTCGCAACAGATCAATCCAGCCGAGGGGATCGACGTGCGCGAGACCTTTTCCTGGACATACGACCCGCGGCACGACCCAGAGGTACGCGACTCACTCGACGACATCCCCGAGCGAGCGCGGCAGTTTATGCGCATCGAGGACTTTCCCTGGATGCACACAGACAACCTACCGGAGCTCAAGGCGGCAGTGACAGCCTACTTTGCCGAGTGTCTCCGCGTAGCACGGGCGCTCACACGGTCCTTTGCCCTATCTCTGGGCCTGGACGAGGACGTGTTTGCCCAGAAGGTGCAGTGGCCCGACGCGGCCTACGCCCTCAACTACTACCCGCCACTGCCGACCACTCCAGAGAGTGGGCAGCAGCAAGACGTCAGCATCGGCTCGCACACCGACTTCCAGCTCTTCACCATGCTGTGGCAGGACGCCGAGGGCGGCCTCGAGGTGCTCACCCGGCAGGGCCAGTGGCTGCGGGCGCGGCCCATGCCCGACACGCTGGTGGTCAACATCGCCGACTGCCTGGAGCGGGTGACGGGGGGCCGGTACGTCAGCACGGTGCACCGGGCGCGCAACACGGGCCCGCGCGAGAGGGTCAGCGTGCCCTTCTTCTGGGGGTTCGGGCGGCACGAGACGTGCGGGGTGCTCCGGCCGGACGGCAGCGTGGGCGACGAGGTGAGCTGCGATGAGTGGGTCAGGGCCCGCGTGCGCAGCATGGTCACCACCACCACCACCACTCCCACTCCCACCACAGCCACCAGTGCGAGCGCAGCGAGGTCAGCCTCCCCGGCAGGGGCCGCCGGAGGCAAATGAAAAAAGAAAAAAACACAATACCCACGAAAAGTATTATGCCTCCGGCGGCCCCTAGCCGGGGAGGCTGGGCCTTGCTGCGCTCGCTGTTGGGGCTGGATTGAGGTCGGGAGTGATCTCTTTTGGGAAGTGAAGTGGGAGGAGGAGAGTCAGTTGTATGCAGGGCATGATTCGCAGGGCGGGTGGTGGCGACTAGATTGATAGTGGTGATGGGTCCAGATCGCGTGGTTGGCTGGCACTAGGGATCGGAGTCAAGCTTGGACGTAGCTGGCTGGTAGCCAGTAATACTAAGGTAGACGTAGATAGACGTAGAGTCATGCTAGATTGCGGAAGCTGCAATTGCCCCTGGCGCCATCTGGTGCTATCTGGTGTGTTCTAGTGCCATGTCTAGTTTGTTCTTGGGTATTCTCTGTACGAGTATTACTCGCGTCTGCTTGACTTGCAGGAAAAGGAATCAAAGTCCTATTCGTGATATCACGTACCTCAGGTAATACCAGTCATCACATGTACTGTGCCAGTGCCAGTCCGGGGTGTGTCTCGTGGCATGTGGTGGTGAGACAGGCCCCTCACGTCTCAGGAGTCAGGCCTGTGCCCGTGCCCGTGCCCCTCGATCCAAGTGCAGACGTGCCCTGTCAACTACGAGCACGGAGTAATAGGTGTGTATTAATACGTCGTACTCGTATATTGCAGCGTAGTAGTACTCCGTATTCAGAGTCTGATATCAGACAAAGGACCTCAAGACCCTTACGCAGATGGACAGATTGGCAGAGTAGCATACGAGTCATCATCTTACTGCAGATATATGCTCCTCGCATGCGGATAACCGGTTGGTGGCGCCGCACGACGTAATCATGGCTCGAAATGTCTTGATGCTTCTCCGCAATATGAGGGCAGAGTGTTATCGAGGGCAACGTCTTGGCAGTGGCGGGTGGGCAGGCAGTGGGCAGTGGGGCAGCAGGCGTGAGATGGATTGAAGCCACGGACCTCACTGTATTCAATACCAAGTCGTGGCTAAGTAAGTGATGCTGGTGGTGATTACAGCGGTGATGATTACAGTGGTGTCAGCGCTGTAGTATTCTGCCTCGGGCGGGCGGGGCAGGATTAGGGATTGGGGATTGATGTGGTCAGTGCACAGCCCATCCGCAGTTGGTGAGGCAGTGGCAGTCAGAGTGGCCTGTACTCCGTATTACTCCGTACTTCTAGTAGATTAGTAGATTGAAATGTCTGTACAGAGTATAAAGTACACAAATCAAACACTGTACGCCTGCCCAGTACGGCCGTGATGGCTGCACATACATGGATTGAATGTTGGCTGTGCTGTACGGCGTAATGGCAGGCATGGCGGCAGCAGGCATGGCGGCATGACAGCTGGGATTGGGCTGTCGGTTGTCCCGGACTGGCAGCTCGCAAAGGCTGGCAACACGATATCGTGCTCGTACTCGGTAGCTGGATGTGGTGGTACAATCTCGTCAGGATATGAATAGATGATGAAACATTGAATACAAACTTCAATACAGGGCACTTTGTGTATATTAATATCCGGCAGATGAAGGATTGTTTCTTCTTTATTCAGCTGTGGCTTGATAACTGCTGCTGCTGCTGCTGATAGCATCGCGATGACCATGAATCAAGCTCCCACTGTGGATATTGCCATGCCCTGGGCCCATGTTGCCATGCCGCCTGCCCCATGGCCTGGCCCCCCTTTCCCCACTCTTTGCCTGACACAGTGACACCTTTACTCTTACTCTGGCCTGCTGCCTTCCCCACCAAGACGTGGATGAGGCTCCCACTCCACCACTCTAATGCCTGTAGGCTGTAGGCTGTAGCCTGTAGGTGGCCTTTTTGCCTTTCTGCCCGGTGTGGTGCCCGGTCGGTGCGTGTGCCCGGTATGTAGCCAAGGCCGCCCCCCCCCAAGCCAAGGTCCAGCCCAGCCCAGCCCAGCCCAGAGAGATACAAGAAACAAACAATCCCGCCACTCGTCATCTCCGGCCTCTTCCCCTCTCTTCCCTTCTTTCCGTCATAAGCATTTATTTGCATTTTGCATTTTGCATTAACCCCCCTCGAAACATCTTTGATTTACCTACCCAACTACGAGTACTCTTACTTCCGTCCTCTTATTTGATACCCACAAGCGACAACAAACAAACACCAGCGTATAAACAAGACAAGACAACGACGCACATCACACATCACGATCGCAACGATAGACACACACAAACAAACAGACCAGCCCCAAGACAGTTCGAGGCCCGCACATACACACAGACCAAGACAGTCAAAAGAACCGCACATACATCATGGCCACGTCACAAGCAACAACGACTTCGTCATCCTCCTCCTCCTCCAACCACACCCCCTCGTCCTCCACCGCATCATCCACCACATCCAACGACTACTCGTACCAGCACTATTACGAGTTCTACATGAGCCACAGCAACATGGACCCGTCAGGGGCAGCCTCGGCCTGCGAGCTCGACAACTCGTCCGCCAGCTGGGTCGAGCCTACCGTCATCGACGACGACGACCTCACATTTGGGGGCAAGAGTCTGAGCGAGTGGCACGAGGAGGACAGGAGGCGGCTGAGCGGCGGACATGAGCACGAGCACGAGGATGAGCACAGGCGTGGCAGGGAGAGGGTGCGTCGACATGAGAGCAAGCATGCATAAATGGCATCCACAACTTGCATTTTCTTTTCTTTCTATCCATTTCTTCCTGGGTTGGTGTTTTTGCTTTTGCGGAACACTCTGTCGTTTGTTTGACGACACAGGCACGATACGACACGACACAAGACTGGCATGTCTAGAGGCGCAGTTGCATTTCAACTTCGACATAGGGTCGTCGACATATATACACGATACGATACGATACCACATGATGGGCTTTTGTTTCCTTCTCCAGAGAGGATCAAGTCTACTATTATACCACAGCACAGCACAGCAGCACAGAACTGTCTGCCATTCCCCTCCCCCCCCGCGCGGCTGGTCCAGCGAGGAGAGAGAGAGATGGCCCCTGTCCTAGAATCCATGACCGTTTGACAAATACATTATCATCAAGACTAGGTCTTGCCGTCCGAGACAAAACTACATTGCCAGATGCTGTGAATGTTTGCAATACGTCTGTGTGTCCCAACTACATGTCTGGGCACATGTCATGGATGCCGTCAATGTCTACCATCTAGTATCTGTAGTATCTGTGCTACGCCCGCAACACGCGTATTCACCGATGTGTGCTACACGGAGTCATATATGATGTGTGCTACCAAGCTTCTGGCCATGCCAAGTCGCCAAGTTGCCGCCTTGCTTGGCAGATAGCCCGGTCCCTTGGGTCTTGGAACTGGCGTGATGTGATGTATGTGGCGGGGACGTGGACGAATCCCGTCGTAGTTGCGTGGGGGCCCAAGACACAAGACCGGAGTGTACGAGTAGATTGTGGCATGACATGGGAATTATATCATGGGAATCTGGTACCCGGCAGTTGAGAAGAGATGCTGAGATCTGGCAATCTAGATGATACGCATTCCAATCTTGTGTCGTACGACATAAGTACGACATGCTAGATTCGATGGCTTACATCTACGGAGTACAGGCGTGGTTTTTTCACTCGATTTCAGGTGTAAAGCTGGAGCTGCGTCGGTGACGTAATTGCGCGGCTGACGTAGTCCATTTGACGACCCATACTGCTGCCAACTCTGTGCACACACGATGGAACCTCGCTGCAACTTAATCCCCAGAACTGCGGGCAAGAACTGGTTTTTATTTTGGTACTAAGGATACCTTATCCGGGTGTCTTATCTGCGTCGTTGTATTTCCTCGGGCTTTGCCGTGTGTACAAGTAGTACTACTACTGCGCTACGAGTGTACGTCATGACAACTGTCTCGCCCCTGAAAGACCAGCAACGTCAACGGCAACGCCAAAGTCAACGGTGGTGAACTTAAATGTAAATGACGGAAATAAACGGCCAACTGGACAGAAGTTGTACGGCAGGACGTGGCGAGCGCAGCGAGGAGAGCTCCCGGCAGGGCCGCCGGAGGCATTATCGCGGGGACAGCTGGAGTGCAGGACAGGTGCAGGCTTGCATACAGAGTAGAATTGAGTGTGAGTTGGGTTGCAGCTGAGTACGTGGCCTACAAGTATACTTTGTGAGTGACGAGTATAACATACGGAGTATACGGAGTAAGTATAGTAGAGTTGGAATTGAATCCGAGCCCTGGTATTTGATGGCATGGTCTACCCCTGGCCTTTGGCTGTCCTGATCATCGCTGGCGTGGTTATTATTAGCCTCGGTCGACGACCATGATCGACCGGATAATGAAGCGCGGAGCATCCATGCAAGGTGAGTTATATGTATATTCGATACTTATAACACCACCTGGTATTGGCGCCTGCAAGTGCAGTGTGAGTGTGTACTCGTACAGCGCACTACTTGCTGATCAGGCCCATATCAGATTTGTAGAGTGGAGGCCCCAAGTACAGAGATATACACATCAGTACCAAGTAGGCACACGACAGCAAAATGCATGCGTTGTTTTCCAGTTTTCAGAGGTCGACTAAACACTCGGAAGAAGATTGAATTCTCCATTGTTACCAGTATACTTGTACTGCGTATTATACCCTCCAGAGTACAGAGGTGTACCGAGTACGGCAATCAAAGTCTGCATAGTCAGTCCACGATTGCATCTCCCAAAGGAGAAAGTCGGAATGTTTGGATTTCTTCCCCTTGCCATTCGCTTTCCCCTTTCCCCCTCCTCTCTGTCCGTGCAGTGAGTGCCCCGCCATTGATGCTCGGTCCTCGAACCCCGAGCGAACCTGTCGGCACTCCATACGGTAGTCGTGCGTGCCCCTCTGCGTTCTCGTCGCCCGCATTAATTCACACACGATAGTGATACTTCGTACTTACGATACTTTGCCCTCGTACTTGGGTACTCGCCCGCGCGCATTGACAAACAGCCAAGGCAGCAACATCAAACAAAAAAAACAAACACCACACGAAACGTGTCCAGCCCCCTCCCCCCCGACGGGACCACACGGGGCGCCCGACCGCGCCCAGCCAAATGCCAAATGCCCAGCACGTATTACTACTCCGTATTACTTGTACGAGCAGGTCCGGCCCGGCCCAGCCCAGTCCAGAATGCCAGCATCGAATGCATATCCAATGCAAGCATCCAATGTTTCTGTTTTCCTCGCGTGTCGAACTCGTACGAGATGCTACGCCGTCGCTACACTGCCCCCCCCGCGGCGTTCTACCCCTTGGTACCCGTAAGTACGAGTGCTCGTATGTGTGCATCGCAAATTTACGACGTTGGACACATACTCGTACAAGTACATGTGCCTTGGGCGCGTTGGTCGTCAGGCGGATGGGATGGGACAGGGTCTTATCAGCACTAGACCTCGTGATGGCCCGGCCAGATGGGCAAAATGGACAAATGGACAAATGGGGTCCAGACAGGGCCCGGACAGGCCCGGACAAGGGCGCAATCGACAGGGCAGCAACACCGCCAACGCCAACGCAAACGCCATACAGAACCAGGGATTACGGAGTACTCAGTGCTTTGTTCTCTTCCAGCCCTGTAAGTACGGAGAGGAGCGTGCAAAGTACAGATGACTAGGCTGATATGGCAGAATCGTCGAAAAAAATGTCGTCTTTTCGCCTTGCGCCCTTCTTACTAACAGCATACGCCCGCAAGATCAAGTAATTCTTACATGACTGAGTCACTTCCCCCTACACTTGCTCTTCCTCGTGAACCCTACTCCTTACCTACATGTAGATGTATTATTATTACTCCATACTTGTGTATTATTAGGAGTCGGTCACGAAACATGGCAAGATTGAACCTCTTGACCTCCTCCCCCCCCCC